>VXBJ01005531.1:1631-26426 GCA_013400055.1 Nycticryphes semicollaris | reverse complement strand
AAAAAAAAAAAAAAAAGTTTCTTGTTTACTTCACTACCACACAGAATTTTGCCAACAGCAACAGATTATGTTGGAAAAACTCTGTAGAACCCCATGGCTTTAAATTGAATCAGCACTTCCTCCTATCTTTCACTAATTCAGAGAAATCTCTGTCCTTCAACTCTACAGGCTAGAGGGGAAGGGAGCTTTTCAGTAAGAAAATGACTATACATCTTTTAACTAGCTCTTTCAAGATGAGGAAAATTCCAGTTTTGTTTATTTGTTGGGGGTTTGGGAAGGTTAGTTTTGGTTTTTTACATAACTTTAGCATAGGGGCTGTGAAAGAAATAATTAATTTTGGCTTAACTATAAGACTGAATTTAATTTTATTGCTTCAAAGCTTCCCTGATTTTCGTATTAAAATGTGTATTTTAGCTAACAAGTTTCATGAATGAAATATTCTGGAAAATGTGACTGCATATGTGTAACCATGTGCAGAAGAATGGGAGTTCTCTCGTTTTAACAAAAGATAGACAGACAGACAGATAGATAGATATGAACATAACGAGGGAACATTAACCTCAGCTACAGACTTGTCTCTTGATCAAAGACTTGACAAAGTCCTTGGTGGCTCCTCGTGGATATCTAGCTGTCAGCTCAAGATGACTAAAGAATAGCAATTCCACAAATTCTCCCTTTGCCTCCTTTCCTTAATCACCACAAGAAATTCCACAATGTTACCTGAAACGCTGGTGCAATGCCAGAGGAGGTTACACCTTTAACTCATCCCTCTAAATCACATCAAGTTTAAATGAACCTTTCTACTATTTTTGGAACACAGCACTAAACTTCCAGCTCACCTATACAGAGCATGTACTCCTTTGGATTGCCATCTTGTAACTATTGAAAATGCTTTATTTGTCTGTGCCATCTTCTCTGTTTGTATCTCTTCAAAGAGCTGCTAAAAAAATAACCTTTTCTGACCTGCCACTTTGATTACATCCACTTTTCTCACATTCTTTGTTGTACCAAGCACAAGTCAAATGGCTTCAACTGCACACCCCTTTTCTGCTCCCATCTCTGGATACAATGTGGAGTTTCCACTTCCAGAGGACTACAACAGCTATCTCCACCCCCAAAATCTGAAATGATCAGAGAGCATGAAAGCGCTATCTCCTACTTCGTCTCATAGGTCTGAGGGTAATATCCATTAAGCTGCCTCATTCTTCAAAGCTTACTTTCCTATAAGTCTTTTAACTATTGTTTTTATGTATATCAAAGCAGTTAAGGAAGTTTTTCATTAAGAGCACTGACGTGTTGACTACCATGTTCACATCATATCCCAGTGGCAAATTCTACCCATCTATTTGTAGTTGTTGTGGTTTGGGCCAGGCTGGCCAATGACAACAGAGGCTTTCCCCAACCTCTCGCTCCAAGGCAAAGAAGAAGAGAGATGAACAGATTTATGAGTTTAGAAAAAACTAAACTACTTCAATTAAATATTAATAATAATAAAAAAAAAGAAATAATTAAATAGATGCAATATACACAAACACGTATCAAGCTCCCAGAGAGGTATTTCCAGCAGGTGCTGGGAAAGTTCCAGACTGGACTCAGCAACAGCTGGGAACTGGATTCTAGAGCATTCTGACAGGGACTGAAGGTAAACAAACTGACAGGGCCATCCTCAGGCATCAGCCACTGAAGAAGCCAAGCCATTCTGATGCCTTCCGNAATTCTACCCATCTATTTGTAGTTGTTGTGGTTTGGGCCAGGCTGGCCAATGACAACAGAGGCTTTCCCCAACCTCTCGCTCCAAGGCAAAGAAGAAGAGAGATGAACAGATTTATGAGTTTAGAAAAAACTAAACTACTTCAATTAAATATTAATAATAATAAAAAAAAAGAAATAATTAAATAGATGCAATATACACAAACACGTATCAAGCTCCCAGAGAGGTATTTCCAGCAGGTGCTGGGAAAGTTCCAGACTGGACTCAGCAACAGCTGGGAACTGGATTCTAGAGCATTCTGACAGGGACTGAAGGTAAACAAACTGACAGGGCCATCCTCAGGCATCAGCCACTGAAGAAGCCAAGCCATTCTGATGCCTTCCGTCCCTCAGCTTTTATACTGGTCATGGTGGACGGCTGGAACTCCCTATTGGTCAGTTTGGGTCACCTGACCTGTCCACCCCTCCCCACAGGTGCAACCCCTCCATGGTGTAAACAACCGAGTCACCTGACCCTGGTTGCCATGGTAACAAATGTAAGCAAGAGCCTCTCCCACCCACCAGAAAGCTGGCTCTGCTCCACCCCAAACGAGGGTACGGGTCTAATACGCACTCTCTGTAAGCTCTTGGTTCTGATACTATGGCTTTTGCTTTTTGTACAGCTTTTGAATAGACTGGGGATCTCAGCACTCAAATGGAGCTCCCTGAAGTTACAGCAACACTGCAACTTNCCTCAGCTTTTATACTGGTCATGGTGGACGGCTGGAACTCCCTATTGGTCAGTTTGGGTCACCTGACCTGTCCACCCCTCCCCACAGGTGCAACCCCTCCATGGTGTAAACAACCGAGTCACCTGACCCTGGTTGCCATGGTAACAAATGTAAGCAAGAGCCTCTCCCACCCACCAGAAAGCTGGCTCTGCTCCACCCCAAACGAGGGTACGGGTCTAATACGCACTCTCTGTAAGCTCTTGGTTCTGATACTATGGCTTTTGCTTTTTGTACAGCTTTTGAATAGACTGGGGATCTCAGCACTCAAATGGAGCTCCCTGAAGTTACAGCAACACTGCAACTTAGAAAACAAAACAAAACAACCCCCCCAAAAAACAATAAAAAATCCCAAACCAACAACTTTTTCTTCAGATACATAGAACCATTCCACAGTTACTATGGTAAGTGAAGAAATATGCCATCTTACCCTAGGTTGAGATAATTTAGCTAGTAAACTAGGGCTAAATACACAGCACTTGGATTCATAGCACTACCACATTCTGTTATCAATGACACCAAAAACTTACAGTGACGCCAGGAAAACCACACACCACTCTAACATTAACTTGTCTTAAGGGTCTGTTAACCGTGGTGATGAAATTGAGCGGATACTAATAGCATTACAAAAGTATGACCTGGCTTGGAGATAAATTTTCAAAGTACTTTTCTTTAAAAAAGCAAAACCTACGACTTTTAACTGAAAATCTTTAGGAGAAAATCTTAGTGATAAAGGAGTGTGTTGTTTCATGCTTGCAATTGCTAAGAGTTGTCAGCTGAGAACTCAGGTAGGAGCAGATTAGAGAGAACACCAGGGAAGCAGTTGTTAACCACAGAGGAGTATCACCGACCATCAGCATCGCCTACTCCCACCCCTAAGTGCAAAACAAGTGCTATTCTATTACTTTGATGTCCAATCTAAACTTCAGTTGCCGCTTCCCCCGGTGCATTCCTTGGGTCCCAGTTCCCTGCCCCTGGGTAATTCCTCACGTCTTCCCGGTCAAATCAGCAAATCACCGCCTGCCAAAAAAAACCCCACTGGCAGACCCGAGAAGTGTTACTGTTCGTGCCACTACCTGCCAACCGCGCCCACTAGGCTGCTTCAACTGGGTTTGCCCCCGGGGGGTATCAAGCAGCAGCAGCTGCCGCCGCTCTGCTTCCTATGCTCCGGCAGAAGCGGACCCCGCAGCCCCCTGCGGGACCGCAACCGGCTCCCGCTCCGCAAGCGATCCTGCGGCTTCGGGACAGACCGCTGGAGAGGCACACAGACAGACACACGCCCGCCCCATGCAGGGTTACATTGCTCAGAAGCCCTGCATTACTTACTGCCTTTTCCCTTAAAGCAAAAGGTGAAAGGCTTCAAAAATGCAGACGCTGGATCCTGCCCACGCAGCAAGAGCTGTGGTTCTTTACAGCAATTCTAAATTCAAGCATTCACTTTGGAGCACTGCATCCAGAATGTAATTGCACATATTTTCAACAAATGCTTTATTTATTTAATAATTTATACTTCAAGCATAGCTCAGCAGTCAGCCATTTACTTTAAAAAGTACTTCTCCTTACTGCTAGGTACACTGTTTCCATGGAGACTTCTTCAAGATATGGTAGGGTGAACGTTCTTAATCTCATTTTCTTTTCATTAATATCACTTGTCTTCCTTGCAGGCTAGTTAACCCCGGTCTGTACAATTGACATTATCAGAAAGAATGAGGGAATGCTCAGTAGAAGAGACTACAGCGAAGCAAAGCAGCAACTTCTACAAAATGCTACCATGTAACACAGACAATCTGCCATGTAACTGCAAGTAGTACTGTACTGCAACCTGAACCTAATATGAAAGACACTGTCCTGGTTTGAAGAGCATCTGCTATTCATTCAGTGGCCAGTCCAGCCCAAACCACGACAGAAACCTACACTTGGTATCAGTTTCAGTTTGCCATCAGCAGCATTAAAAAAGCCAGACTTCTGTTATTTAAATATTATTCTTTGAAGAATCAAAGGGTCAACACAATTTCGCTCCATACAGAGTACGCAGGGAGTAAGGTCTTCTCTCCCCTACATGCCACAAAAGGACAGATGTTCACATTTTATAAACTCAGACTCAAGTTTCATTGTGCCTAGAGATGAGAATTAAGTTCCCTTAGTCCATATCTGACATTCACAGTTGGTTTTTTACTCCATCAGACAAGGATGTCCTGGGACACCCTGCAGTCAGGGAATATTTGTTCAACAAGAGAGAAGACCAGGAACCACCTTAGTAAGTCATCAGGTAAGCCAATATGCACGTACATAGACTCCTACTGTAAACAGAATCACTCACAGCTTGTGTTACTATTCCTCATACCCTTGCAATTTGGGAAGCACTTACTCTTCAACTCTGTAGTTGATACCCAGGCTTCTCAGTTTTTGGTGGTGATTAAAACACAAAAACTACACCTAAGAGGTACAAACCACATGACATGCACCTAAACAGAGCATAATTGATGCTTCAATTTCCTGCAACCAGATCAAATTGTTCATAGTTTAACAGACTTCAGGTTTCTGGGGTTTTGTTTGTTTTATTCTTTTTTTTTTTCTTCTTTCTCCCCAAGCAGGTGGAGGGAAACCAAAGTACTCAAAAAGATGCAGCCCCCAGACCCCAAAAAATAAGTCTTTATTGACTCATTCAGCTCTGAACAACTAAATCTCAGAAATGTCTTAGCTTTGCCTTGCAATTTTATGTGCAATTCCTACCTATCCAAGCTCCACGGTAAGTAACAAGCTGGAGTATTCTACTTAGAATGACAGTAAAAAACATATGCTGCTCAGGTCAATTCCTTAAGACAATAAAACACAGGTTACAGCATCCTTCAGAACTCCAGACCCTGTTACAATAGTGTGCTACTTCTGCTAGTCATAAGTTTTAAAATCCGAGAGCTAAAAATAAAAGATGCCTATGTGTTTTCTTTGTGTTCCTGCAGCCCTTCATATCCAGCTACCCCAAACAGCAGTCTGAAGACACTCATATATAGTGTTATAACATAGTGTTATTTCAGTCCTCATAAACTTTACCCAGAGATGTACAACCCTTGGTGTTTGTTCCTTCAGCTTTCTTATTATTCAAAGTGTGGTTTATTGTCCATAGAACAGAAATGAAAATGATCCTGCCATAGCTCTCAAATTGAATTACCCACTGAATTTTGCCCTTAGGAAAAAGTAAAGAGTTGATCCCTAACTTTTCTCCACTGACTTCTAGTTCCAAATTTATGCAATGTAATCCAGACATTATAGGTGCGTGCTTCACTGGCACTAAATCCAGGATTTGATAATTTAAAAATCAGGGTGAGCCTAGGCACTCCTGAAAGTCACTAAGGGCTTAAGTTTCCATCAGTAATGACTCCCAGGCACTTATTTTTGGACCTTCAGTAGCCACATACTTCCAAGTGTTGAGTGGGTGACCTAACTCAACATTAGGTTCCACCTGAATCAACAAACTAAGTGAAAGAACACCTGCCAAATCTCAAATTCAGACCAAAAGGCAATGATTTGGTCACATCTTATGTAAACAAGTATCAAAGAAAATGAAGGCAGACACACACGTTTTCTTTAATACCATTCACACATTCAAGATGCAAGTGACTGTCTCTGCTTGATACAGATTCAAACTTTCCACCTCTCCCATGTGAAATATTAATGCATTTTTAAAGTGGTGGCTACACAATACAGTCTCTGAGGTTATCTCAACATGCACTGTAGTAGTTGTAGCAACTGGTCTGGTGGAGAGCTGAACCTCAGCCTACCAATTTGGAGTACTGGAAGAAGAAGTACTGGTACTGAGCTCCAATCCTTTTCTACGGACAATCAATTATTTCATCTTGGAGTAATAGCACTGATGTCTTTCTGCATTGTAAGTACACAAACTACAGCCATAACTTTCTATTAAAAGGCTGTTTAACCTCGTCCCTAACTACATCACATGCTTTTTACAGATTGCTCTATATTTAGCAAGATGCAATTTTAATCAGTACACAAAACCTTTATGAACTTGGTAAGGAAATTCACAATACAAATTAAGTTAATTTCCAACCTTACATTTCATTAAAAAAATTAAAAATCACACTACGTAATGGTGTTAATGCCTATCTGCACATAATAACTTGTTAATAGGTATTTCTCTGGTGTTACAACATACCAGAAACATCTCAGTTACAGAAAAAGCTTCAAGTGGAAGCTGGATTACTTCAGACACCAAAACCAACCAGCACACAAGGTTTCATGAATTCTGGTGTCCCTGAACTATTTGTGAAGCTGTACGTCAAGGTTACATCACATATTGCGTTAGAGAAAAATGAAACTAGTGTATTGAAACTGGAACCAAACTGCTTTCTGTTAATGAGCTGGCTAGTCTCAGCTCAAGGCACATCCTGAATAAGGATCTCAGAATTGTACATGTTTCCTGTATTGCCCGTAACATTAACATATATTTCATGGAAACTCTGTATTTTGTATGAATGACTTAGAAATCTACTGTAGAAAACAGAATTGGACATTGCAGCACAAATACTTTGAAACAGGTTAGCCTGCTGTTACTCACTGACTGTTCCAGAGAACAATAAAGACAACATAAGCATCTAAATTTAATCTTAGGGTTTAGTACTACATGGTTTCAGCAGAATTTGTGAATGCTTAATACCTCAATGTAATAGAAATAGTAGGAATAACTAGGAAAAAAAAAAAATCAATGAAGGAAGTGTTTTATATTATACATATATATTCAAAAAGAGTTTTATAAGCTTAGAGGAAAAGCTAAGGCAGTTCTCTGCTAAATACTGTACCTAGCTCCATTCCAGCCTTGTCTTCAAGTGTGACACTTAGATTACTTTAATATAAAAAAGAAAAAAATAATTCAGAAATCTTAACTTTAAGCAAAAGAAAAAACGTATGTCAGGGTAGGTGTTGGAATGATACCATTTTTTGGCCTAATTTTGCTGGAATATGTTACTTGATGAAATATTGCTAAGATAATATGATGCTATACAGTAATCAAAAGTGACATAAAAGTTCTGATCAGTAAAGAGACTCCTGCAAGAGACAGAAACAAAAATCAAGGGTGTTGTAAGGAATTTTGTTTGTACATTGACAAAGCTCTTCACACCCTCTCTCCCACCGCCTTTCTTTGTATTTATTTTATTTTACACCCCCAAACAGAACTTCGTCAGCATGTAACATTCAACTGCAGAAATGTAGTGCCACACACTGACTGCACTGACACGTAGCTTTGGGTCACTCTTTCTGGCCTCTCTTTTCTCAAACTGCTCTCTGCCTCACTCTTAATTCCAAGGGCTAACCTGTACCTGCAAGGCTGCCTTCCCCAGGATTTTGTCCTGCAGCACTGTTCCCATCATAAGCTACAGAAGTTTCAAGAACAAAGCATGGTAATACAATCTAGATGTGTAACAAAACACAAAGGAAAACAGGAACACGGTGCCTATAATAGTAGTTCAGGATGGCATAATACAAGTATTTCAGTTAAAACAAACTGTAGTTTTCCAATAGTGAAAAAACACGCAACATGGAAAACTCAGGGAGCAATGTTCCAACTCTCCAGTCATTCTCTGGAGCTAAAAAGTTAGAGAAAATCACCACTGGAAGTTTCTAGTGTCATTTCTGCACATTTATCCAAGGCTTTCACCGAGACTTCTAGGACTAACAAAGTCTTGTGTTCATTAAATGTTCCTGCCGTGACTACAAGTGACAGCTGATCAGCAGCTCTCTTCTGTTTAGAAGTTACCATCCTGCTCTGTCAAACTCCACTGCCCACTAAATTCTTGATTTCCAAGTCAAAATGAAAGCACTTCCCGTTTTAAGTACATAAGTAGTTGTGTGAATCTCAGTTTATAAATCATCTACATGGCATTTGCTGATCTCTGCCTCTTTTCCGTAAACAGCTTCTTGGACTGGTCTTCCCCCTTTTCCTTTGTCAGGAGAATTGTCATCTGTCTTGCCTGTGTAATCCTGCAACATGGAGCAGGAATGTTCTCAGCTATGCTGATTTTAGGAATATTGCTACCAATTCTGAACTGGCACTTGGCAAAGGTGACCCTTGTATTTTATCTTAAGTTATACAGGAACAGCAGAGTTTCCACTTATTTAAGAAAAGCATTTGCATAGCGGCTTAAAATGCAAGTCGGGAAGTGTTTGGCCATTTACTAAGTTCCTGATTCGAATCTTCTTTTCAAATTCCTGACTAGTTCAATACAGCTAAAACTGAATTAACTTGTTTTGGCACTATGTATAGTGACAGCTGCAAAGCATTGGAGCCACCAACTGTTCAAACATGGCAACAGCTACCTAACTCCTATTCCCGAGTAGTTTGTACAAAACACAATGTGCAAAGTTAAGTTCTGACACCATTAAATTTCCTTCATTACTTACGACACAGTATTATCATATGTATCCTACTAAAACTGTGAAAACTTTGTATTTTATAGAAAAAAGTGTATTTATCTCAAATTGTTATATTGCTACTTCTGAAGACATGTGAACGTAATACCCTAGAATTTCTTCCAGTTCTCCCTTCAACTAGACACTCAAATTAAAGACAGCTACTGACATACAGGGTAGATGCAGTTCTTTGTGCACTAGTTCATACAAATAAGTTTATATAAGCCTTTTATAAAGAATTTTCATATTTATCACTGCAAACAATTACACTCATAATTTTCAAATACTTGTTGGAAGTTGACTAATAAATTAATCAGCATAATGGAGATGAGTAACTTCAGAGCACACAGGTAGTAAAAATCCTAAGTTTTGCTTAAGTATAACACAATAGCCAGTATTTTTACTTCAATTTAAACTTTATCTTGAACTTTTATCTTCAAATCCAGGTATGTATTCGTTCCCCCTATTTCTTTCTTCACAGTGCCTACTTTAACCACAAGTTTCTGTCATTGACTTGTACCGACTGAGCTGAGGCAGCCAAATGCCTGTTCCAAGTCCTGCCATTCAATGCAGTGGAGCTGAATACACCATTAGCAAGTTTGCTGACAACAGCAAACTGGGAGGTGCTGCTGACTCTCTTGGAGGGACAAGACATCTTGCAGAAGGCTCTATAGTTTGGAACATTGGGCAAAGACATGAAATTTATTAAGTCCAAGTGCCATATCTGCACCTAAAACAGTAATACCAGCCACAAGTATAAACTGGGGGAGCAGCTGGAGAGAGGCACTGCAGAAAGGGATCTGGGGGTGCTGGCTGAGTAGGAGTCAGCAGTGTGCCCTGGCAGCCAAGATGGCAAACTGCATTCTGAGGTGCATCAAACCCAGCGTAACCAATTGATCAAGAGAAATGACTATTCTGTTTTCAGTGTTGCTGTGGCCTCAGCCTGAGTACTGTGTGCAGTTCTGGGGCTCACTTTTTAAGAATAACGTGAAAGTCCCTGAATGCATCCAGAGGAGGGCAACAAAGTTGGTGAAAGGGCTGGAGGGAATGTCTGATGAGGAGCAGCTGAGGATTTTGGGCTTGTTTAGTTTGGAGAAAAGGAGGCTGAGGGGCAACCTTATTGTTTTCTCCAGCTTCCTGAGGAGGGGAAGCAGAGAGGGAGGTGCTTATCCCTGGGATCCAGTGCCAGGACACAAAGGAACAGTTCAAAGCTGTGTCAAGGGAGGTTTAGATTGGACATTAAGGAAACATTTCTTTACCAAGAGAATGGTCAAGCACTGGAACAGGCTTCCTAGAGAGGTGGTTAATAAAATAAGTGAAGCGATAGCTCAAGCATCTAAGAAAATTATAAACACAACTGAGGCAGACTCCACAGCAAGAAGAAATATCATATTAGATCAACTATGGGACATCTCATGAAACAAATCTTTCTTCGGATCTCTATAAGCCATCCTAGCTCTGCCACTATTGTATGACCACCTAATTCCCTATTCACACTTTCTTTAAGCATCCCTTATTGGATTCTGCCCCCCCCCCCCATTCCCAACACACATGGGCATCTTTCCATGTTTGCAACCCAGCTAAGGCAAAAAAAGCTCACCCTGCCAATATTTTAGGTTTTTCAAAAAGATGAGAAAACCTTATGTGCTTCCAGGTTCAGCACCTGCACTGTCCACAGCTGACTTCAGTCATCAGACAATGCATTCAAGTAAAAACAGCTTCTTCCCCACCCAAACAGGTTTTCCAGGAAGAATTTAGTTTAAGAGACCAATGAGAATGAGGGAATACACATAAAATGCTGATGTTTTGTCAGGATACAGTGGTTTCTTCTCGATTTCCTGGTAATTTGTAGCAGGTATTGTGCAGGAAGTAATTTTACTAACCAAGCTGTTTGCCCTACACCATGTGGGCATACATACTAGCTTTTGTATCTTAGTAGCATTCCCCAAATGCGTATGTTTATGCACACAGTAGGTGCATGTACCCACAGAGATGCACAGGCATACTGTAAGAGAGAAAAAGCATAGACTAGGGAAACAAGAAGCAGTTGTGAAGAAAGAGCATTTCCTGAAGTTTGAAGAAACTAGGAAAGATCCTGGTTTGTTTATAACACACTTTCCAAGCCTCTCAAGGACAAAGATGTAAGGTCATTAGTTTTTGACCTTGCATACTCACAGAAAGGCTAGCTCTGGAAAAAAAAAAAAAAAAAAAGGAAAATTAGAGAAATTTAAAAATCAGAGAAATAGCAAATACCTGTAGTTCTACTAAATGCCTCCCCGAAACATTCTCTGGAATCTACAGTATTCATTAGAGTTCTGACTAACATACAGCAAGTTTAAACTCACATTTTAAGCAATGCTATAAAAGCTTATTAATTATCTATACATGAACAGTGGAATGGATAGCTAAAGGTAAGAGGAACAACATTATCACTTCCTGCAATGACAAATTCTAACTCCAGAAAAGCATGGTTGTGATATAAGAACAAAAATATAGTATGAAATTCTAGCAGTGCTTAGATCCAGTAATTTACTTCACCTGAAGCTAATTGAAGGTGAACTTCCACAATTGTATTTGAATTTAAAAATGGGATTCCCAGAATCTTGAAAGCAAGCAAAACAAAACCCCCAAGTACAGCAGTGAATCAGAAAGAAGATTCTCTACATACACCTTTCAACTTCAATCCTAAGGTCACAGTCTATGGCGAAGAGAGATACAATTTCACCCAAAATTTTAAACAGTCCACACCTCCATACAGTGAATCCCTGAACGTATTAGTTGGGAAGACTGGAAGTTCCAAAGGCACTCAGATTGCAAGCAACGTGATAGATAGACACCAGCCAGTTGTGATTTTACCCTTTTATTAGGCTGCTTGAATGAGGGAATCTAAGCATCACTTCTAGGTCTGAAGACCTAATGTACATTTTGCTAGAGGTTGTTCAGCAAAATAAGTAATGTGACAGGTACTCCTCTTTATCAACGCTCCCCTGCTTAACACATTCCCCCTTTCTTTTCCTTCCCTTCTCTGACTCACTTTTATTAAGACAGTGCTACAACATTGCATTGCACTCACACACACACAAAAAAGTACCAGTCTTTCATACACCCTCAACATTTACCCAAGAGTATCCTTAATATTCTGGTATTTTAGGTAGAAAGTCTTCTTTTACATTATTACCACAATGGACCAGAAAGCTTTTGAACATGAAGTCAAAGAAAACTGGTACAGATGCTGCACTTACAGACTTGTTAACACATGTAAGGAAAGGAGGCCGAGAACTCTTAGCAAAAGGCAAATGTTACTGATACCAAAACAGACCAACCAGGTTAATCAGCATCATCAGTATCTGTGTCCTTACAATTCATGAGGCTCTCAGAATAATAACCACAAACTTACCAGCTACAAAATTGGGAGCACACCAGAGACCCAAACAACAAGGAAGTTCCAATTTTGTTGGGGCCACAAAAAGCCAATCAATGACAATGTTCCCAGTACGTAGAATCACAACATGGATAGATCTCTCATTAGTGAACAGAAAAGTGTGGCTCTGACAAGGTGTTTCAAATCATATGAAAGATTCAACTGCTGATTAATGCACCGGTTCTACAGGTTACAGCTACCACATGAAAGAACACAGGCACATGCCCTGCCTTGCCAAACACAAGGTGGTGTTGCTGCCCTATGGAATTAGCTCTGGTGACTTCAGCACACTGCACACTAGCTCAAGTCCTGGAATACCAAAGTGTTTCCTTCATTTCTCTAAATACCAGTCAACTTGCATGTCAGGCCAGAACTGAAAACCCACAAACAAGAAATTCAAGGCAGTCTGGGTGAGCAAGAGATTTTGAAAGGTCACACCTTCCAAGCATAGGGTTGGTCTCATCACAACGGCAAGGACCACTTAATCCCGAGGAATGCTTCTGCCAGAGCAGCATCTTGCTCCCATGGATGCAGAATTGTGGTCTGGGAGTACCATCTGGTGGAAGCCGTAACAAAAGCTGTTACAACAGTGGATATAAGGGTGATTGATCTGAGTGTTGTGGTTTGGGTAGAAAGGAAAGCTGCACAGGTTGCTCATTGCCCTAACACAACTGGAAAAACAAAAAAACCCCACCCACCCATAAACCCACAAAAAAACCCCCACAACCTGAGAAGGGATGAAGGGATGGATAGGTACGTTAATTTGCAGCTTAATTTCACTTTTTTTATAATTTTTCTCTTTTCAGTATGCTGAAGTAACTTGCTACAACCGAACAAGATCTAGTCTTTCTCAAGGAGGGACTTTTACTATTCTCCCCATTTCCTTCTTCCCTTCCCCCCAAAAAAGTAGCTTTGCGTGGAGTCTCTGGCTAAGAGACTACTCAAATAGCCTTAACACTACTTCGGTAGCCACACCAAGGCATCTAGCTCAGCCATTTCCTTCTCTCCCTTATCTCCCAGGAGAAAGGGAAAAAATACAGATGCACATTTTTATACAACTTTGATCTAGGTTTTGTTCTAGTGTGCTTTACCACAACTGTCTTTTTACCCATTTTTGTTTAAATTCTTTAGCAAAGACTCCCTTGCAGTTAACTTTTTAATAAGAGGCAGGGAAGGGACAGACTTTTCAAGCTCCTTCAGGCTATGAGGGCAGGCTCAGTTTACCATTAGCAAAACTCTGAAATACGTAGACCAAGTTTTATGAATAAAGCATGTCCCTTCACTTTTTCTTGAATGCTAGACAGTTCCTTTTGTTTCTGCAGTGACTAAGAATATGCTTACATTCTTGTTGGCTCCCCAAGCTTCTTATAAAAGAACATAAAGTGGAATCTAACCTAGTTTAGGCGTCCTAGAAATCTGTGGATTTCTAGAAGTAGGTGATCCCCGACATACTATAGCTTTTCTGTCCCCAAAGGGGAACAGGCCTACAAATCAATACACATTTCAGACTTAACTCTATAATTTAGCACTAGAGAAGCACTTAACGAGTGAAACTAAACATATGCATAGAAGGAGCAAATAATTTTCAAGCGGAACTCTACGTGGTTGCAGATATCTGGATGTGACTCCAATACATAGACCCCATTTACCCTGCTGTCTATAATGAATGCCTCAATATATACAGTGCTGTCACAGCTCCCACAAACTATTTCCCCAGGTAACCACTCACATGTCAGAGCATGAAGTATTTGTCGAGGCCAGTGATGATGCTTGAGACTGGGTGGGAATTATACCAACAGGTGAAGGGTAGAGCTCAGATTCCAGGTTGTGTCCAGACACGCTATTTTGACGATTGCTACATGAAAGTAACCCAAAGAAGCATCTAATCAGTGTAAGAAGACTCACTTTTTGATATACTAGGCCACACTGCCAGGCAACAACTTTGATTTGGGGAGGAAGAAGTAGATATCTGTAAGGATTCTCAGCATCCAAGAAACTACACCACCTCGTGTCACAAGGAAAGGGAACTTTGCAATAGCTTTCTTCATGGACAGCCCAGAACTACAAGACTCCAACATTTCCTCCTCTTAAGTGACAAAAAATCCCCATCACCCCTCAACCCCACAAAATACCACCACCATTTAACCTATGTACAATACATCACCAGAGCAGAATGGGATAACTATGAAAAGTCAGAATACTCTTGGGCCATACTCAATAGCCACGTGAGAATACAACAATTACTTAGAATCGAGAATAGTCCATGGTCCAGCTGACAAAGCTATGCAGGGTTTTTTCACCTCTCACTTCTCTAAAAAATACAAGTAACAAACCAAAAAAAGCATACAAAAATGCATTCCTATCTCTTTTAATAAAACTAGGTTTGCAATATGTACAGCTGTTGGCAGTATTCTGAACCCAGAGTGGCAAAACACTGCTTATCACTCCAAGTACAGTCTACCTCAACACTTTCTTGGGAGAAAGCATCTAGCCTCCCCAGCATACAGGGCTCTCTTCCAGCAAGTATTCCACCCCCCCTTTCCTCCTCTACTCTAGCCCTAAGTTTTAACCTCTCCTCATGCTTAGAAATGCTTTAGTCACACAAATATGATACAAATACATGTATTTTTCCCCTCCAAATTCCAAGCGCAGTACATATTTGAATCCATGTATAACTGCATCTGTCTACTGACTGGGCGTTCAATTATTGGCTGAATTTAATAAACAAACCCTAAAAAGGGACAAAAATAACTTGAATAGTAGATAGCAACAAGTGAACATCTGTTGTCAAAGTGATTGGTACAATCCTTAGACGTGAGTTGCTAGGAAATAAAGGTAAAAAGAAACATCCTAATCCAGAATACAGCTTCAAACAGGAGCTGACTCAGACCTGGCCAGACAAAGAACATGCTTACTTTTGTTTGTACTGATCTCCGTGGACAACCCATATTACAGATTGCTCATGTCATATCCCTGAGCAAAACCTGCATTCACTACTCTGCTAAAGCAGCCTCTCAAATGCCGTCTTCTAGGATCTATTCATAATTCAACCATTGGTTTCACCTGGGATCACTGAGTTTTCTGCAAATGGATACACGTGGCTACAGAGAATGGGAAAGAACTACTTCCCTGACTACTCTCCCAGACCCCTGGATATTAAAGCACAGAGACTGAGGTAGAATTAAGAGTCCAGTTTTTTTCTTAGCAAGTCTGGTCTCCATTTGTCACAAAGTCAGAGGTGTTCCAAGCTTACAGGCTGTGAAAAATACTGCAAAAAAATGCTGGGTATGTCTGCTTATCACGACAACTCCAAAACACTCTCTCACTCTTGTAATTATGCCAGTAAGCGTATTTGGGCTAACACCTAACCAGGTCTCAAAGCATACTTACCTGCACAGAAATCCAGTCCAACACTGTCAGAGACACTAACTGTGTACTACTGCAAGGTCAGGTCTACATCTCTACTAGAAGATGCTGACAAATAAAAAGGAGTACCTATTTGATGATGTACAGAAGAATGTTGGAAATCAGCTATATGACCTTCAGGCTGGAACCAAATGACCAACTGAGCAGTTCAGAGGGCAAAAGCCTCCACAATATCATACCAGAACAAGGGCTTGCAGAATTTCCATGTGATGGTTGAAAGAGGATACTTCATACAAAAAGCTAAGAAAGACTATTTCCTGCAACAAACCTTGAGAACATAGGCATAATGCAATTTGGAAAAGATCTGTGACTTGCAGTGGAACAGTTGTTTCGATAAGATACACAGATATGTACATACTCATGACTCGTGTACTCGTACCTATGCTTCATCTGACAATACTGATGCAAATGAAAGAAACTACATCCCAGAACTGTAACATTTCGCTCATACTATATTGCATCAATTATTTAACATAACGCAGCCACAGCTCCACCCCACATATAGTAACTTCTAATAATAAAATCTAGGTATCAATTACTGTTCAATCAGCATTTTTTTTCAAAATGTTTTGATAGATGAGAATTAAGGAATTTTTACCTAAATTAAAAACCCATTAGTAGAGCTTGTAACACACCAACACTCTCTCACATAAAGTTGTCCCCAAGTCATTCTTGATTCATTATTTAACCTTTCATTTCTGTTTTTACCGAGTACAAAAAGACCTGGTCAGTCACCCAGTAGTGTCAATTTTTTAGTTTGACTGTAGAAAGTAAGATACTTAAAAGCCTCTCTTATCTCACAATACTCAGAATTTTTTTGATGTTTGAAAAAAAAAAAAAAAGAAAAAAAAAAAAAAAAAAACTTAAACCTGCAGACCGCAGAAGTTTACAGGGTTTAACACAGATTTTCTATTTCAAAGTACTTAAAAGCTTTCCAAGTATTATATTAATATTCAGAAATGATGGAGTTAAGGTAGATTTCCCTTTTTTTATGAGGATCAGCTGAGGTACTTGGGTCTTCTTTGAGTCTGGAGCAGAGAAGGCTGAGAGAGGATCTGACCAACACCTACAAATACTTAAAAGGGCGGGTGTCAAGAGGAAGGAGCCAGTCTTTTTTTCAGTGGTGCCCAGTAACAGGAAGAGAGTAAATGGGCACAAACTTGTACATAAGAAGTTCCACCTGAACATGAGGAGGAACTTCTTCACTTTGAGGACAGCAGAGCACTGGAACAGGCTGCCCAGAGAGGTGGTAGAGTCTCCATCTCTGGAGACACTCAAAGCCTGCCTGGACAAGTTCCTGTGCAACCCGCTCTAGGTGGGCCTCCTCTGGCAGTGGGGTTGGACTAGATCTCCAGAGGTTCCTTCCAACCCCATATCATTCTGCATTTCCCAAATAAAATAGGGCCCTTTGCCAAAGTAAAGTGGGGTAGGAAAAAAAAAAAAGGAAAAAAAGATACACACATATCAAAACAATTACCTACTGACTCAATACTTCCTAAGTGCTCCTATTTGACATCTCTGCAGAGAGCACAGATAAAGAACTAGAGAAGTGACTAGAAAAGTGCCAGTCCTGTACAATGGCAGCAGTCGTTTTCCTTTTGGATCAAGTATACCAAGCAGGAACTAGTTAATTTGTTCTATAGCAGGGAAAAGTACTGCCATAAATGCACTGCAAAGATGTGGGTATCTGGAATCTTTTAAAGATTCTATAACATGTCACCCAAAGGATTTCTTATTGTTGTACCATGCCTTATCCATTGTTAAAATCCAGACCATTTCTATCCAAACTGCTGACATGCCCCACAGCAGGACAGTTGCTCTTACATTCTTGTCAGTAACAGCAGTGTACAAGGCAGAGAAAACACAGATTAAGTAACCCAAGTTATACTAGTCTCCTGCCTTAACTGAGCTTTCTGCTCTTTCCTTTTCCCACCCATTCTCACTTTCATCTTCTGTACCCTTAATTGCATCTTTGATTGCCTCCTATCACACTTTTTCCAGCAGGAAACAGGCCTGCATATTTCTACTGCAAGTAGGACATGACCAGCCACCACTTATCTGCAGGTCAGATTCCCTGAAACACACATCTCTTCAGCCAAAATCATGAGAGCAGACATTTTCCAGCAACTACAACACGCAAAGACTAGCACCCAAGCATTCATCACAGGCTACTACTTTGTGTCTTTTCAAACATCACTCCATTAGTTTAGACTATATATTAGTAATTCGCATGTTAGCCCAGCTGACAGTAATCGAAGATCAGTCTGAATCCCAGCTACTCAAAAAATTCCCATCACCAATATAAGCATTTCTTCAGTTAAAAGTCTCAACTAGCTCTGTTCAAACTTTTGTAGAAATTCTGTTCCATGCAAAGCATGTTGGCCATATGTAAGGATAATTAAGAATTACTTTTTTTTTTTCCATTTCAAGTGGGGAGATTCTTTTGCTCAGATGCAGTGGGTGCCTAAACCTGGTACAATTTGTGATATTTGAAAGAATCAGTTCTTTCAGTGATGAACAGAAGTGCTAATCTCTTCAAGTCACAGAGACCTCTAAGGCTACCCAAATTATAGCTATTTTCATTTACAGCTTTGTCTATACAGTTTGTCATGCATTTAAAAAAACCCAGTCCAGTTCCCAAGGAGCCTGAAGTCAGCTGGCCACCAAGCGTTCTGTATTTGAACACTTGAATTACTGATGTCACCCTAGTAAGTTAAGCATAAGGAAAAGAAAAACCACCACAATACCCCACCCCCAAAAACAAACCAACAAAAACAACAGAACAGGTAAGCCCAAAACGAGAATTAATTCATAAAATTGTTCATTCACTACATCACTTAGGGGAACTATGCTAATTTTTTATTTAACAGTGAGAATGAAATACCATGTTGTGGGGATTCGTTATGTTTTTCCTTAGGAAGATGGAAAATCTAGACCGATAGAAGACCCCTTTTACAATTCTCAGACTCTACTCTACTACAGGCTGCTAGTCAGTTCCCCTCCAGCTAGGAATCCTACTGGCTGCAAGAAATAACAGCCTTGTATTAAATCCTGTTAAAAATCTAACCTTGCTCAATGTATGCAACATCTTTTCATTATTATTATTATTTGCCCTGTTTAAAACTACCTTCCAAAACAGGAAGCTTCAGAACTAGTAGCATGCAGTGATAACAGTACGGGAACGTGTTCAGCCTCCGTGATTCCAGATTGACAATTCTATTTCACCACGGTAACAGTTATCAGTCCTAACTCTTCCCTTGCTGACCAGATCAACTGAGGGAAGACAAGACACTTGTTAACCCCGCTACACAATTTTAAAAGACACCAGTGCAGCATATAATCCATCAGGAGAGCAAGGATGCACTGAATGGGAGTAGAGAAGAATCCTAATGGCACATTTCCCTCTTCCCTCCCCCACAGGTATCTCTTCTTTTAGACATCACCCAAAAAGGTGAACAGGAAAGCAAATGACCAGAAATTAAGACTCAATGTAGATTTCACAGCAAGACTATGATGAAGAGTCACAACATGATGCAGTCCACTGTTTTATCACCTATATCTGACATTTCTGTGTTTTATACACTGAATACTACCTGCCTATTCACCTGAAACTAAAATAAAACATTTAGAGAGAAGGCTGCTTCAGTGAATAAATTCTAGTCTAGCAATGGCAGGATAGGGAGGAAAAGAAACTCTAAGATTTCAAGAAACTCATGGGTCTTTAAGACTTCCTAAGACAAGACCACTTATAAATTACACAAATACAGGTGATGTATTTTAAGGAGAATTGGTGAGAAGCAGAATACTGAATGTTGCATTCATTTTCTTGTGACAGTATGTCAGCTGTGCAGGAGAGATACAAGTCTGTGCCGCCACAACAGGGCATGTCCCCTTCTGGTCCTATGTTCATTTAATGCCTGTGAACTAGCTATTACTCAAAATGTCTGCCCCTGACAACTCATCTCACTAGTTGCTTTGATATTCTAGAGTCAACACAAGAACGTCAGTTCTTTAGAACTGAGCTGGTTTTTCAGTATCATCCAGTGATAAGTTAGCGAAAAACAACTGCTTAATTTCCCAGCATGTACAGAGAAGTTTTCTATGGTTAACAGACAAGGTTTTCCTTATAAGGCTAACTGTGCTATAGTAGAATTTCAAGCAAATATTAATACTTTGTGTTTAGACAAGCTAAGTTATGCTCTTCTGCACAATAAATATTTTTTAAAAAGTATCATTTTAGACAATTCCTAAAAAACTGTGCAGGCATATCTTTACTAATGCCAAGCTCACAGAAGTTGATATAGCTCAGTCTAATTCATAGCAGGAATTCACCAGGAAAATTATTACCTGTATCAAAGCCAGTAGAAATAAATAAGCTTCTCATATATAGGACAGTGTTTTAATAAACTCAGCTGAAAGCACCCACAGAAAATGCTTCCTGGTATTTTTGTAGGGTTTTCGAGCTGGCACTCATTTTAGCTACCTAACTGCTCCACTCCTCTCAACCTTCTACAGAAGCATTGGTGACAAGGTGCAGCTTGTTTCACTGAAGCCAGTCAAACTTAGCAGCATTACTTCTTTCCCTACCATCTTTTACAGGTATTTTCAAAAAAGCGCACAGGTGACTTAACTTTAAAGTTCTAATCATCTAAGTTACATAATGAATAGGCCAAAACTGTATTCAACGCAGGCAAATAACTGGTATTGCAGCTCACACAGGCATTGTTGCAATTGCCCCATGAGTAAAGCATACCTCATTGCATCTTAAAAATGCTGTATGACAATTATAAAATTAGTCCTCACAGACTTGCACCATGTAAGAGTACTTTTTGGAGTCCAAACAACTAACAAGATTAAATGATGGAAACACTAACAAATGTTACAGTTCATTTTCACACACAAGTGTACCTAGGTACGCTCCAACATATCTGATGGACAATTTAAGGCTCCATGGGCATATAAATTGCTTCTGTCAGCCATCACTTTTACAAGCTTCGTTGTCTACCTCTAATAAAACACCTTCAAGCATTTTAAGAAAGTGATGCTCACATGGCAGTATAAACGCTTCCTGCATTTCAACTTTTAACAATCTTGCTTTTATGCTCAAGATAGAGTTAAACCTGCCATCACCATATTGTGGAAACTTATCGCACAGAAATCGGGACAAGACACACGACTTTATCTGCCGACTTCACTGGCACAAGCTTCCCCTAATTAGCAAGGCAAAAAAAAAAATCTAAGATTTAGAAAATAGTATTTTGGGTAAGAAACCTATTTGAGCAATACATTCTGAAAAAACAGGGACAGAAGAAGTGGCAGAAATTGAGTAGTACATACTAAGCACCAAGCCTAAGTTGGCTTGGCTACTTCAGGAAAGAAAGAAACTTAGGAGATGCTAAACCCATCTAAGATTTTTCAACATCTTGCTAGAGGACAAAGTAATACTCTGAGAAAGCACTGCAATATACATTGACTGACTCTGGAAAACAGTGTTCAACACTATTTGGAACAACGACCCATTTGGCTTAGTACTCTGTTTAAGTAAGAACAGCAAGGGCAACATTGACCCAAATATTCTTAATTTTCCTACCACAAAGGCACTTTAGAGTACTATATAGTCTGGCAGCTCTAAGTGACTAATGGAGTACTTAGAATTTACAGCATTAGTCCTCTGGAAGGCTGTTTTAGGAAATAAAACCATTAGTGTTTGAGCTTCAAATGTAGTTTACTAACACACGGCTCATTCAAGACAAAAAACAAACCAAACCAAAAAAAGGTGCGTTGAATGCTCACTTGCACTTTTTACATTGATGCTTCTTCCCAGAGCCTGGTTATATCTTCACCAATCAACCTCAGCTTCTTTGAAGCTGTTATACAGATGAGTTTTCCCTCGGTTTAAGTTCTTCAGGTAGCTGAAGTGATGTTTTACTTCATTGCTATGTGTCACATGCTAAGTGACTCACTCCAAAGGCTACAAGTTGACCACTGTTACCACAAACACAGACACTCCACAAGAAGTGGACACCTGATTAGCATTAAAGAATCCATACCTAAGGAATTAAGGCCCTGCCTCTAACCTCATTTATTACTCCCAAATTTGACAAGTTCTGGGTGGGAAGAACGAATGTTAAGAACATGCTCTGTAACCAGTTAGAGCATACACGGAGTTCTAATATAATAAAAAGTATTCCCCAAAAAAGCTGCCAAATCCTTCTTGTTAGTTGAATCTGAGATGCAAGCTTTCACTGTGTAAGTTGAACTTTCATCCAGATTTTCTGATACCCAAGATCCATTTCTTACCAACAAATTAATGAAGAAACTGTGTACAAGTATCTACACCTCAGTTTAATAGAAAGCTAGTAACGGCCTTTAAAACAAAAAAAAAACCCCACACACTTCAGGATTCCAATAAATACATACGGTCAGCAACAAATCCAGTACATACAAACAAGAAGCTAGATACAGAAAATGAAATATTGGTTACACAAAGTTACATTTTTTCAAGAAGAAACTTAAAAATCTTAAGTTTCCTGGATCAGTGAAGAACAAATTCCTTAAAGCTATGAAGGTGTTTCAGCCTCTATCCCCACCAACCTCAACAGGCCGGGACAAGTGCAATACCACAGACACACACAGCATTGCAACTGATCCCAACCTGTGTAGAAAGGGGTACAATTTTTCCACACTCACTGACTGACTTGTCACTGCCACAGTCAGTTTTGCATGGATTTGCACAGCGGAGTATCATACAGCTGGATGCAAACCTGCAAAACTAACCAGAGAACAGTGTGCAATTAAACAACAAATAAATGGTAAGGCATGCTGAATATGTAGTTCTACAGCTAGCAGTACTTTAAGTGCTTATAATGCAGTAGATTAGTGAACACTACCTGCACTATAAGCACTTTAGTGCTACAAGAGCTGTCATTCACTAGACCGCTGTTAAAACGAGGAAGGCCACAAAATATCCCATAACCAGCAGAAAGCATTCAAACTCCTTGATGTAGATTATAACAGGCCACCATCAGTTTTGCATAGATTTGCACAACTACACTCTTCTTGTAGTGCAACTATGCAAAACTAACAGAAGACTGCAAAGCAGAAAACTACTGGAACATCTACAGTCTTAACCTGAGTGACTGGATGAAGACATAACTTCTTATGCCAGAAGGAGCACTTAGGGCAGTAGATGCTAATCTACTTCACTATCTGCACTAGATGCACCTTAGTACAAAAAGCACTTGACACCACCACACTGTACCTTTCCAATCTCTGAAGTCCTGCAAGATCTCCTGAGGCAGTTGTCAACATAATGCTACAAGTGCCTTCACTGCAGTAGGTTCTATATATCACTACCTGCACTGTAAGCACTTTGACATTACTCTGACGCAACCAGCGTTTTTAGTAATTCAAGATACGTTGTCTACCTTGCACCTGCTAAAAGAAAAGAACAAAGTGAGTATTTCATCAGGTTTTCAACTGCACTCCTTTTGACAAGTAACTTTTAGAGCAAACATTCATTTTGTTTCTCAGCTAAAGAACACCTTCACAGTAAGCTGAAACAGCAGATAAGCCAAATCCAGGATGCTCATATGCAATACTAGGGAGTGTCAAAATCAATGCTGATTGACAATAGAAGAGCCCAGTTGTGAAAATGAGTCCAACTGCTTTACCCGTACCATTCTCAGAACACCTTCACAAAATTGTTTTGACAAAAATAACGATCAGCTTTCAAAGACCAATCTAAAATAGGTCAAGAACTCCCATCACCCCTCCTCAATAATAAAAAGATAAGCCAAATAAAAGTTAGATCAAGTATAAACAAAGTTTACACCCAATTTTAGATAATCAGGAATTTAAAAATCATATTGAGCGGATCATACCATCAGCGTTCTAAAATCCAGAAAGTATCTTATGACATGCCAGGTGTCATTTCAGTTTTCCAATTACTTGCTTTGCAAGTTAGGTTAGAACATTTGCTGCTACTGCCACACAGACCCTGCCTCAAAATACAATTCCTACCATTGTATTTAGATTGGCCTGTGTAGTAACAAAAAGGAGTTTCTAAATATAGTTGTAAAATACACCACCACAATCAAATTACATCCAAGATCTGACACCACACTTTATTCCTTCTTTAATAGGAATATGGCCTTGAAGGTCCATAAAGTCTCTCTTGCCAGATATTTAAGAAAATAACACTTTGAAACTACAAGAAAACTGTAAGTTTTGTTAAAAGTTAAAAAGAAGCTTTGCTCAAAGTAAAAAAAATAATCCCAACTATCAAATTTAAACATTTTTATGTCTCTCTCAGCATCCCGCTGCCTTAGTTGGATAAACGAGTGCTTGAAAAAACTTGCATTATTCTCCTTTTAACGAGGGCAATTGTGGAATGCTCCACGTGCCTCCAACCCCAAGGAACTCTTTGAAATTTAGTGCTCCTACCAAAAGTCTCAGGGTTGGCCTCAAAAGCAGTGTTTCTGCCTCTACATGGTAAAAATGCAATTATTTAGAAAACAAAAAACTTACCATTCTCTGTGAAAAGTAAACTTCCTCCACGAATATGCTATTGCAACATCCACAGAAACGCTTCATTATTTTCTGATGCACGTGTCGATGCTGAAAAAAAAAAAAAAAAAAAAAGAAAAAAACCCACCGGGTTATTTGTTTTTTTTTTTTTTTTGTTACGGAGGAGCGAACAAAGTCCCCGACCAAGTTTCCGAACGCCAGGCCTCTCCAGTCCCACACCCCACGCGCCGGGAGGGCGCCGAACCCTCCGGTACCCCCTTACCGGCCAACGACAAACCGCTCCGTGCGATACCCCACACGCGGCCTCTCCCCCCCACTTTCTCCGAGAACCAAACCAGACCCCTTGCCCGTCACCGGAGCCGACCGCTGCCGCTCTGGCGACTCAGGACGGCCCAAGGGAGGCCGGGTCGGGGCGGTGGGTGCCGCCGCCGGGTCTGGGGCCCGCAGGCCCTGCCCGGACCGGGCCCGCTCCCCTCAGCGCGCAGCACGTGCTCCTGCGAGAACACAGGGGCCGGCGCG
>VXBJ01005530.1:114675-127179 GCA_013400055.1 Nycticryphes semicollaris | reverse complement strand
AGAAAAGAAAAGAAAAGAAGACAAACTCATGTACATGCAATGAGAAATTCACACCAAATATTTACTTTGATCCCATTTATTCACCAAGACCTTTCTACCACTCTTCTTACAATATGTTATTTTTCAGCTTAATCCATATACTCTCTTCTTTTCCATATCTTAACAGTCTTTTTTCCTAAGCACAATCTATTCTGAAAAACGCTTTCTTTTTCGTCAAGTCATATTTATGCTAATGAGAGCTGGTAAATCTCCCTGCTGTACTTATTGCCAACCTTAAGTAGTTTTTTTTTTTTAAAGTTTGGTATAAAATTACCAAGTCAGAATTGATCAAAAGAATGTTCATTAAGATCAAACAAATTTACAAGCAACTGCTGTTGCAATATAATCTGCGGGGGGAAAATCTCCTGCATTTGAGTCTCAATGCACTTCCGCATTGAGAAGTCTAGATTTTCTGCATTCATTTTCATGGAATTACTTTTGGATCTAACCCTGACTCACAAGCATTTCAAATTGTATTTAAATGACCAACCAAACTGCATTGTCTGATGCACATGGTCTGTTCATCTATCTGTGTATCTACAGATACATAGACAAAAATAGGTATACATAACACCTCAAGAATATTTTTGGATAAGTATGCAATAGATTTTTTTAACCTATTTAATTTACTTGCATGAACTTGTATGCTATGTGAGTGAGAAAGGCAGGAGGGAAAGATACAGTAGAGTGAGAGACAAACTGCAGTGAGAGACAGTGGAGTGAAATAGCTCAGAGCAATAAAAGCTCAGTCCACTCTCATATTTAAGTATTATTAAGCTATTGTGCCTATTTTCAGAAATAGCTGTATTGAAAAAATTAATGATTTTTCCACTCAAAACTTGCATCTGCCCTAACACGCAGGAAGCTTTGCAGGTCCCATGTGTATATTTCACACATAAACATGCTCCTTCACCATATACTCTAAATTGAGAAGATGACACAAACACATGGAGTCTTTCATAGTCCTTAATTGGTCTGTATAGTCTAAAGGGATAAAAAAATTTCCTTTTCCAAAGTTGTGTGAACTTATCACAGACAATGCTGCCTTCCAACGAATTATTTTCTGCTTGAGAAAAATTGTCCCCTTTAATTTACAGATTCTTCCTAACATCTGCTTTTAGTATAAAAATCTGTGGGCTTATTTGCTCCCTTTTTCCTCACATTAAAATTTTTAATTTTCTTATGCTCATGTTAGCAGATGTTGAATCAAAAGGGTCTGGCAAGTTGTATTATAGACATATTGCTTACATCTTCCAGTGCATTTTTACACTGAAAGTCACTTGCTGGCACTAGCATTTCCTGGCAAACACCAAAAAGCCAGTAGGTGCTCCTTTTCTACATCATGTGCAGAGTGCTAGGACAGTCTGTACTGCTGCACTCCATGTGAATACAAACTCCCCTTTACAGTGTTTACCATTAGTGACATCCTGCATTCCTGAAAGCAAGAATGAAAATGACAGATTTCTCCCACATATAATACACTCAATGAGTTTTTGAAAGCAGTATACATGAATCATACAGAAAGGAGATGAAACTACTCAAGTGGAGCCCTTTTCCAACTAACAAGGACATACAGAGTTGCACCTTGCCAACTGAAGGTCTTAGGAGACATACTGATTTAGGAAAGTGACACGTAACAGTCTTTTGAGCCAATTTTGGAAGATGACTGAGACAGACCATGGAAGTGGCAAGACCACTTTCACAACGACAAGCCACTTACAGGATTATTTCAGAGAATCTCTGAGGTCATACTATCTGATGCACAAAGGTTTTTTGAGAGGCTATTCTCAATATTCTCAGTGACTGAACAGGCCCTTACTGTAACAGAACCCAACTTCATTCTCAAGGCCGAGGTTGTCATGTCATGCAAAGCAGTACTCTGAAACAGAGAAAAACAGGAGACACCAAATTGAATACATATCTTAAATACCCATAAATATTACTAGCACTCTCTTTACAGAGCTGAAATGTAGAATTAGTCTTCATCTTTGAATTTAACATGCAAACTAAAGGTGGCATGAAATTCAACAGCTGTGTATACAAGAATATACAGGAAGTCTAAAGGCACAAGGAACTCCGATCAGCTATTTCTGAGTGTTGGCTCAGTATCTTAAGCATCAGCCCATCTTCTGTTCAATACATTCATTTGGTCACAGGTAGTAGAAACCATATGTTTTGACTCCTTATAGAAGTATTTCCATACTAACAATCAAAATTTTGCTTATTTATGTCCTTTTCTAATCAAGGACATAAATAAGAGAGAAGAAAGGAAAAAAATCTTAACCTGGAAATTTCAAGACCAGGCTCAATGGGGCTTTGAGCAACCTGGTCAAGCGGGAGTTGTCCCTGCCTGTGGCAGGGGGGTCAGAATTCAATGATCTTTAAAGTCTCTTTCAACCTAAACCCTTCTATGATTCTGTGAAATTTGTTTTCTTATTTCACTTACACATTTTAAGGAGACTGACTGTCCTGTGAATAATGGAAACTGGTAAGACCACTCCAATTGAAGGAAAAAAGTTGTTGTTTCTCTACCTACTGCCCTTTTTCGGCCTTGTATCTTGACTGTGGTACTTCATGTCATGACTTTTGATTTTTTGAGGTTTTCTTGTGCACCTGCGCACCAGAGGTTTCTATTATTCTCCCAAACAAATCCCCAGGAATGTTAATGGTAGTTCAAATTAAAGAAAGGCCAACAAAACAGTGTTAGTATGTATAAACGAGGACTAACCAAATGAAGCAGGTTGTTTCATAAAATTTCAGGAATAGAAGGGGTTAACAAATTTTGTTTTCACTGACAATCAAGTCTAGAGCACAGTAAAAATTCTGGCAGATACTTTCTTAAAGTGAGGCTGACTTTTTCAGTCTGACTACTTTATTCCTGTGTGTGGTGCATGTGTGTTGCCAACTAGTAGCTGCCCAAAATCAGTATTAATAGAATAGTCCACAAGCATTAAGGTGTTTAGAAGCTGTTGTACATTTGCAGCCAAAAGCATATTCCAGCTAATTTCCACTGTACTGCTGCTCAAGAGTATTTTTAAATCACCATTGCCCCTGGAGAGGGCCATTTTCTCTTGTTATTTTGAATACACATGGTGATCTCAGCTCTTGGCTCAAAGATTTCTGCATTCTTTTGTAAGCTCCTACACAAAGGCTTTTGTGCTTTAAAACAGATGCCCAAGGGACCGCGTCATTGCTTCAAGAGGCTGAGCTACAGAAAGTTAGATGACTGCAGAGACTGACATCCTGATACACTTGGAATCTGTGTCCCCACTTTTTTGGGAGTGTTCAAGGCCAGGCTGGATGGGGCTTTGAGCAACCTGGTCTAGTGCAAGATGTTCCTCACCACGGCAGAGAAGTTGGAGATAAATGATCTTGAAGGCCCCTTCCAACCTAAATCATTCTATGATTCTGGGAGACTCTGGGGAGTGTCTCCCCATGAGACAACAGCTGGGTGGTGAATTCACACACAGGCTGTCTCCACTGCCGAGAACAAGTCAAGCAGTTTCCTCATCAAGGGCTGTTTTCATGCACACCCTTTGCCAACAAATGATCCCACATACTAGCAAATACAGCAAATCTTCCCAAGATTTTAGATGGCTATACATAAAAATGGGGTCAAATACTGCCAGGACTAGAAAGTCTTTTGGTACAGCCAAAAGGGAGAGTTCTTCTGGAAGTGATTCAGTATCACACTGCTGTTCTTATAGAACTGTCACGTGTATCTAGTGGCATTCACTGAGCCCCTTCCAGTAAAATGATCTAAGGCAAAAGAATATTTATATTCAGGATGGTGGAGGAAAGATGGTCATAACCAGTTTTTGAGAACTGCTAGAAAGTGACAGGGAACTCATACCATTTCTCCGTCCTCCCACCACCTCATACTTTACCTTAGGTGGCAAATCTGGTCTCCCAGTGAGTTTTACCTACATCACAAGATTTACCAGAATAAGGCTGGATCTGCCCATTCAAGATTTGTTCACACGCACTGTTCACATCATTGTTGCCAGCAGGACCATTAATACAGGTGAACATTACTCATACATACCAGATGTACTGGATTAGGTCCTTACATGACAATACCATGAAAACTCCAGTCTGGATTTGCCCAGATAAAAACACTAAGGAAGATATAACTAGCAGGAAATAAGAAGCAAACCAGAAAAAAAAAAAAAAATACCACTCCATATTAGGTAGTGCTGATAGGATGTTCCATATCTGCTATTTTATAACCCACTTTCACTATCTCACAAATATTTGGCATCATTCTCAAACCAAATACAGACTGAGCCTGTACTGAGCAGGTAGGACACAAAAGCCAGTCATCACCAAAAGCTTGTCATCACTGGTCAGCTGTGCCTATGTGTAGGTGCAGTTTTTACAAGTCTTAGTGAAAAGGATCATGATCAGAACTGATTAACTTTATGCACCACCTCAGCACTCTCCTCACACTGAAGAAAGCCTCGTTTTATACTCCATTAGTTGCAACAGTGAGAACCCAGAACTGTTTTTTCCCACAGAAATAAGTTGTTTAAGATTCTTTTCTTTCTACTTTTAAATGCACTTAACCCCACCTAAGATATTAAGCATGAATGTATGATATCTATACAGTTACGTAGCATTCTTTTGGAAAATTTCAAAGCTTTGGAGGGTAACATAATCAGATATAGACCAATACAAGATACCTGCTATTTCGTACCTTATTCTTTCTGTTTCTTACCAAAAGTTAGCATCTGCCAAAATCTCCTAAACCCTGGAGATGCTTGCAGGAGTTCTCCAGCCAGGAAACATTCACTGTCACCAGGAGCTAGTGATAGGATCTGTAGTGAAGGACATGGACCTGTTGGAACACGTTCAATAGAGGGCCATGAAGATGATCAGAAGGCTGCCTATGAAGGCAGGCTGAGAGAGCTGGGTTGTTCTGCCGGCAGAAGAGAAGGCTCTGGGGAGACCTTATAGCAGCCTTCCAGTATCTGATGGGAGCCTACAGGAGTGCTGGAGAGGGACTCTTTGTCAGGAAGTGTAGTGACAGAACAAGGGGTCATGGCTTTAAATTGGAAGAGGGGAGATTTAGATTAGATACCAGAAATAAATTCTTTCCTGTGAGGGTGTTGAGGCACTGGAACAGATTGCCCAAAGAAGTTGTGGGTGCCCCATCCCTGGAAGTGTTCAAGGCTACGCTGGATGGGACTTTGAGTAACCTGCTCTAGTGGGAGGTGTCCCTGCTCATGGCAGGGGTGTTGGAACTCGATGATCTTTAAGGTCCTTTCCAACTCTAACCACTTCATGATTCTGTGATTGTATAAATCACAGAGCATCACCACTGATAATAATGTCATCTTACCACTATATCCAGTAATGGAGAAGAATGTTTGTTTTGTAAATTATCAGCGAGGCCATAATTTGTAGCGTGGTGCAGTTTGGTAATTGTTATGCGATTTTATTCAGTAATCATGAATCAGGTCATGACTTAAAAACTGAGGAGAAAAATGCTTTTGGTTAAATAAAATTACATCGCAAGACAAGAAGGTTCAATTTTTCCTACTTTCTATAAGGAATGATTCTCACAGTAGGAAAAACAAGCATGTTGCTTGCCAGAACTAACATCACGTGGTTGTTATCAGTAAAATTTGAAGTTAAGCATATGCACTGTTTTCTGCTACCAGTTTTTCAGGCCAGCTGTGCAATCAGGAAGACAACACTACAGTGTGTCATATTTGGACATTTTCCCAAGGAACAAGAAAGACCAGAAAAGACATTTCTTGTGCCATGCCTAGTGAGGGGAATTTAAACACATCCTTCAAGCACAAGATTAGCAACAAGCCAAACAGCAGGAAAAGGCCAAGAAGCAGCATGTTCTGCATTAGCATTGGGAAGAAACTCTTTTCCTGAGAAGATCTCATCCAGCTCCTGAATTCTGGTATCACATTTACTCAAATTCATTGTGTGAAAGAGGAAGGAGGATAACAAATTAGCTTTCATCAGCTGGGTTTCAAATCACTCAGTGGCCATGCGTTAATAACGTGCATCAAGCGGACGTGGCTAACGACAGCAGAGAAAGTAGTTTGAACTAAATTCCTCTTGTTCCTTGAGCTTTGAGTGTGGCTCCCAAATGCTGTGGGCAACACACAGAGACTCAAAACTGTGCTGCAAAATGCAGTGTGTTAAGAGATATTCCAAGAACTTGTAGCATATTTTTTTTTGCCATGGTGCAAAACCTTACAGAAGTACTGCATATTCTGGACTGAGTTGCTGCTGTACTTGACCTAATAAGGAGCCACATCCCCCTGAATCTGCAGTCTTGAGTGTCATCTTCTCAACAGCACAACCCAGAACATAGGTTAGGGTAATGTGTTAAATCACAAACTCCAGACTTTGTCCACACAAATATTTTTATTGCAGTATCTTTTTGTTTCATGTGATGGGGTAGACAAGGGGCAGTCGGGGGGTGGATGAGGAGACTTAATTGTTACTGCTCCTGTTGAGCAACAGAGAGTATAAGAGAAATGTGCAGCAAATAGAAAGGGTGAAAGAGGTACAGCTCAAACGCATCCTGGCTGTAATCTGCAGTAACAGCTTTCTACTATGGATTTAGAATAAATTATTGTTGTTTCTAATTTACTGGTATATTTACAACTCCAGATTTTTAACATTCCTTGTAGGAGTACAGACACCTAAGGAAAAAAAAAAAAAAAGTATTCCTGGGACATGCTGTGGCAGATTATCTAGTCAATACAGCTACAGTAATTTATATTCAGAAAGATTTATTTGTTTATGCCTATGCTTTATTATATACCAGGTTTTTTATCACATGTATTGTATTTCAATTAAAAATTGGTCACCATCATTTTTATGTTTTATCAAATTTCTGAATAACTGACAGTTCAACACATAGGATTCAGCTGAAAATATTCCAAACAAATTAAAAAATCAAGTCAACAGGAATGCATTGTGCGTTGCACTTTATTTTAAATAAGCAAATCAATGGTGCTCTGCCTGTAATCTCAGCATGAAAGGTAATTCGTGTAGAATAATAGATCAATGTCCCCTGAATTTCTGAAAGTTTAAGTGATGCTCTCAATGGGGATCATTGGCTTTGTTTTAATGGGAAGGATAACACAACGGGGTATGTTTGCCTCAATTAGTTGTAAACTAAGAAAATGAAGCATTTTTAGTATAGCTAGATACAAGGAAGACCCCAAAACAACTTTGAGAAGGGAATAATATGCTCAGATAAACAGAAGCTACATTGAGATTAATATTTCATAGCCCCAATACATATAGGTGTGCATAACCTTCCATAACTAATTTATCTAATATAATTTATGTGGTGGCCTTAAGGTAAAGCACAACAGCCACCAGTGGCATGCTTAATTCTCTAAAAGTACTTGTTTCATGTGATAGATTGCTTTTCTTCTTTGTTGGCTTTGGCACTTACTTAACAAATCTTCCTTTCAAAATCCATCAAGCGCAGTACCTGCAGGAAATAAATATAGTTCCTAGAAGAAGAGCAGCATTGTCCTTGTACTGCGTGTGCACGTTCACATGCAGGTATCACCATACTACACGGGTGATCAAACTATTTGACAGTAAAGCACGGAAAAAGATCCCAGCAATAACTTTGTTGGCCCCATTTACTAGATGAAGAGGAAAACCTTTTCTTACTCTGACCAATAATATGTGACTGAAGGAAAGAAGAAACAGTTTCTTAATAGATACAATTTGCCAGAAAATTTAAAAGCAAATGAGAACACTTTTTTCCTGAAAAAAAAAACCAACAACCCTAAAAAAAAAAAAGATCCGTACCATTACTCGGAAAAGTCATTTGTTTCAAGAATGAAACTCAACATAAATAATTAGTTAAAAGGCAAATATATAGGAACATGTAGACTTATATAGACATTTTTATATATATATGCACATGGAACGGACATAAATCAACATTTTATGTGCTTTTCATTACTCAAAAACACCTGGTGGATCTGAGCTGAAGCTTGACATTGAACTAAAGGCTGGGTAGAATTTACAATTGATTCTGCAAATGATCCATGTTGTTGACAGGAAAGGAAAAAGGGAATTCATGTAATAGAATTTTGAGAGACCATGTAGAGACCTGAAAAATACAAATACAAAAGGCAAATCAAGTTGGTTGTTTGAAAAGTATATACAGCCTACACTAAAATGAACAATCACCACAGCAATTAACTTACCACAATAGTATGAACAAACATTACATAACTTATGCCGTAGGACAATACCACAAATCTTGAAGAAAAGCAATGTCATTGCAATGGTTACCTGTATGTATGTAATGTTTGTCGCAGATAACAAACGCATCCTTAGACAACTGATGCATTTATGTTACAACTTACAGAAGTCATTTACCTGGACTACAGGCATCATTTAGCTTGACTTATACAAAGGGTGTGACAATGTCCCACAAGCCATTTTCGTCTCTAAGTTGGGAAGTCATGGATTTGATGGATGGACCACTCAGGGGATAAGGAACTCATGGAAGGCTGAACTCAAAGGGTTGCAATCAACGTTTCAATGTCCAAGTGGAAACTAGTGATACATGATATGCTTCAGGGGTCAGTACTGGGACCAGTGCTGTTTAACACATTTGTCAGCAACATGGACAGTGGGATTGAGTGCACCCTCAGTAAGTTTGCAGATGACACAAAACTGTGTGACATGGTTGATGTGTTGGATGGAAGGGATGCCATTTAGAGGGACCTGGACAGGCTTGAGAGGTGGGCCTGTGTGCATCTCATGAAGTTCAGCAGGGCCAAGTGCAAGGTCCTGCACATAGGTCATGGCAATCTCAAGCAAAAATACAGGTTGGGTGGAGAATGGATTGAGAACAGGAGCCCTGAGGAGAATGACTTGGGAGTGTTGGTGGATATGAGCTGGGAATATGCATTTCACAGCCCAGAAAGCCAACCCTATCCTGAGCTGCATCAAAAGAAGCATAGCCAGCTGACACAGGGAGGTGATTCTGCCCCTCTACTCCACTCTGGTGAGACCCCACCTAAAGTATTATCTCCGTCTCCAGAGCCCCCAACATCAGAAGGATGTGGACCTGTTGGAGTCAGCCTATAGGAGTATGATCAGAGGGTTGGAACACCTCACCTCTTCTATGAACACAGGCTGAGAGGGTTGGAGTTGTTCATCCTGGAGAAAAGAAGGCTCCAGGAAGACCTTATAGCAGCCTTCCAGTACCTAAAGTAGTACTGAGGGCCTACAGGAGAGGGGGGAAGGACTCTTTGTCAGGGAGTGTAGTGATAGGATGAGGAGTAACAGTTTTAAACTGAAAGAGGGGAGATTTAGATTAGATACTTAGAAAGAAATTCTTTACTGTGATGGTGGTGAGACATTGGATCAGGTCACCTACAGAAATTGTGGATGACCCACCCCTGGCAGTGTTAAAGGCCAGGCTGAATGGGGCTTTGAGCAACCTGCTCTAGTGGTTGTCTAGCTGTCCCTGCTCATGGCAGGGGAATTGGAACTTGATGATCTTTAAGGTCCCTTCCAATCCAAACCATTCTATGATTCTATGAACTGTTACAAACTGTGACAAATTATATGATAGAAAGAAACAAGCAATGAAAAAAAAAAAAAAAAACCAAAAAANNNAACCCAAACAAAAAAACCAAAACAACAAAAACCCCACAACCAAACAAAAACCCCAAACAAACAAAAAAACTACCTAAAAGTTTCAGGTTTCAAAAATATCATGAGGGACTGCTAAAGTCTTAACAGCTGTTTTAAACACATGAAGCTGGGGAAAGCTTGGTTAATAATTGATAAAGTAATAAAGAGAAGGAGAGAACAATAAAGAATTAAATAATCAAAACAGAAGGAAAAAAGAGGAAAAGAGAGAAAAAAAAAAGAAAAAAAAGAAGAGGGGCAGCCTATTTCTACAGAGAAATTTTTCAGTTACAATGTAAATTATTAATTATTGTCATTTGACTCATTACAGAAGTCTGCCTATTACCATAAAATCATAGAATTGTTAGAGTTGGAAGGGACCTTAAAGATCATCGAGTTCCAACACCCCTGCCATGAGCAGGGACACCTCCCACTAGAGCAGGTTACTCAAAGTCCCATCCAGCATAGTCTTGGACACTTCCAGGGATGGGGCACCCACAACTTTCTTTGGGCAATCTGTTCCAGTGCCTCAACACCCTCACAGGAAAGAATTTATTTCTGGTATCTAATCTAAATCTCCCCTCTTCCAATTTAAAGCCATGACCCCTTGTTCTGTCACTACACTTCCTGACAAAGAGTCCCTCTCCAGCACTCCTGTAGGCTCCCATCAGATACTGGAAGGCTGCTATAAGGTCTCCCCAGAGCCTTCTCTTCTGCAGGGAGAACAGCCCCAGCTCTCTCAGCTTGTGTTCATGGGAGAGGTGCTCCAGCCCTCTGATCATCTTCGTGGCCCTCTATTGAACGTGTTCCAACAGATCCATGTCCTTCTTGTGTTGAGGAATAGTCAGAGATACCAAAGATATTTTTTCTGACCAAGTATGGCTGCTATTGGTTCCACCCTGGAGTTGTGTATTACCAGCATGCTTCAGGCAATGTGTTTTCAGCAGCTTCTCAGTTCAGACATTCAGTGCATTCGAGTCCCGAAAAATTCTGCAAATAAGTATTTATTCCTTAAAAATATCTAAATCTTTCTTCACATTTCTATTTACCTTTGAAACAAATTTCTTCTTGTGAGTCTTGCTAGCCGTATGAAAAGACCCTGCAGGCAAGACAAGCACAACTAAAAAATATGAAACAGCTGTTTCTCAGTTGACACACAAAAGAGGTAGGATTCAGGTCTTCTTCCAGCCCTCATAAGGCACTCAAATATCCTTTGCTAGTGAGGCAAGTATCAGTGAACTGGAAAAGAAGAGCCAGTGCCTGTAGCTCCCCAGGCCAGATCCTTAGTGTTGCTCAGCTGCCTTCTGCCACCAGCTCCCTCCACAAGTCTCACACTGGGGACTTAATCACACCAGGCAGTCCTTAGATTAACCTCTCTGCTTTCTTTCTTTAGATTTTACAATTCGCATGGGGCATTTTCCCTCTTGGATCTTCAACCAACTGATAATCCATTCCAACAACCCTCCCTCTGTCTGTAAAACTTATCAACCTTATCTCCCTGCAGACATTGTTCTTATTGTCCTCACACACTCTTTGTGCACACAAGTCTCTCAGACCAGGTTGTGTTGTTTAGTCGGATCAGACTTGGATCCTCATCTACTAGGGATCCCATCTCAACAGCAAAACTTACCATGTGCCAGGGCTGCTTGTCCAGAGCAGATTCCCACAATGTATCACACTTTTCAGTGGGCACATATCCAGATGTTTGCCTCCAGAAATCCTACCCATAATTTTCTTCACTAGCTCAGGGGAAGTCAAAGAATTGGGAAAAACAGGATATCTTTGTAAGAGAAGATGAAATGACAGAAACCAGACTGGAATGTACACTATTCTAACTGAGACAGAAGGATGATGCCAGTACTTGAATTCAGGTTTCAAGAACTGCAAAATTAATGTCCCAGAAAAAAAAGCCAGATTTTTTTTGTGTAGTACAGTGTTATTATTTACTTTACCAGGGAACCAAGATTGTATTAAAAACTCAAATTATCTGGTTTTGAGAGTTCAAATATTCAGGAGCAATACACAGTCAAAATGACTCGAGGTTGGTATTTATTTCTACTGACTTATTTGACCCTCTACACTTCCTGATTTCTGATTTTTGTTTTTTCTTCTTTTTTTCTGATTTCTGATTTTCTTCTGTCCCTTTTCATGCATTTTGTGTTCTGTTCTATAGTTAGACTCACAAGAAACTTAAATAAACCAAGAGGAGAAAAGAAAATCAATCACCTGGCAAAACTAAGGTTTAAGAGCAATGAACCCAAAAAGACATACTGTTGTAAACCTAAATGTGCGAAGAGAGTTCAATGAAGCTAAAGTGCTTTCATGAACTGGATACAAACTTCCAGAACAATAGAGTTTATTTAGGCACCTTATTACCCTTAAAATCAATGGAAAATCAGACCCTAAAAATTACTTCATCCCTAAATCTATACAAGCAAAGCAGGCTAGGCGTAGACAACAATCTAAATCAGATGGCATGTGGACATGTATCCGCCATTCAGTATGATCCAAGGTGGGAGCTACTATTTTTTGGCTAGTGCTCCCTGTGCTGCTTCACTATTAACTAGAAAGACTTGCATAAACACAGCATCAGACTGAGCGCCTGTGCAGGCTACCTGTGAAATCAGAGGTAAGGTTTCCTTTCTCTGCCAGTGCTGTTGCTCTGAAATGTAGTTAGAAGTAAATAGATGCATTCACAAGACAATGTTCAAGATGAACAAGATTGCCTCTAAGGAAATAAGTAGGAAACATCAACAGTTCCCTTCTCACAATACTTCCAGATTTTTAAGTGTAAGGCACAGCAAAGCCTTCTTGGAG
>VXBJ01005530.1:263-104908 GCA_013400055.1 Nycticryphes semicollaris | reverse complement strand
TGGGCCCCTCTTCCTTCCAGGGCTTTATGGAGCAGTACTCTACCAAGCAGATCCCTGAAGAGGCCAAAGTCTCTTGTCCTGAAGTCCAGCGTAGTGATCTTGTTGTGAGCACTTCTCACCACAGTAAGGATCTTGAACAACACCATTTCACGGTCATTGCAGCCAAGGCTGTCCTTGAGCTTCACATTCCCCACCAACCCCTCCATAGTTAGTGAGAACAAGGTCCACCATGATACAGTCTTCCTCATTGGCTACTCTATCACTTGGAGAAGGAAGTTATCATCAAAGCATTCCAGGAACCTCCTGGATTGTTTATGCCTTGCAACGTAGTTCCTCCAATAGAAATTGGGGTGGTTGAACTCCTCCATAAGAACCAGAGCTTGTGAATGTGAGGGAGGCTGCTCCTACCTATCTATAGAGGACCTCCTCCACTTGGTCTTCCTGGTCAGGTCTGTAGCAGACGCCCACTGTAATGTCACCTGTCCCTGCCCTCCCTTAATCTGGACCCGTAAAATCTTGGCTGGCTCCTCATCCATCCCCAGGTGGAGCTCCATGTACTCCAGCTGGTCATTGATATAGAGGGTAACACACCCTCCTTATCACCTCTACCTGTCTTTTCTAAAGAGCCTGCATCCTTACACTCTAGCACTCCAGTCACAGGAGCCATTCCACCATGTATCTGTGACACCAGTAAGATCAGAGCCCCAGAGGCATGCACATATCTCTAACTCCTCTTGTTTATCTCCCATGCTATGTGCATTTGCATACAGGCATTTAAGTTGGGCTTCAGGCATGATAAATCCTGAGGATGATGGTTGAAAACTCTGTCAGAACTGAAATCAGCTCCTGAATTCCATCATACTGTCTGGGACAGCAGTCAGTCCTTAATATGTGGTAAGGCTTTTCTGGCAATTTACATCCTATTAGTCCCAGATAAACAAAAGTATTCAGTAAGGATTTTCTCTATCTTCTATCGGGGTATTTGAACAAGTGTCTTCATAAAGTTCATGAAATTATACCTTTACTGGGTGGAATTGTGTAGCTGGATTCACATCACAGCTACACTTTGGCTTAAAAATAAACATTTGGATGCAAAACGGGCACTTACTCTCTGGCTCCTGGAAGGCCAGGGAGCCCTGATGCCACCCACTGGACGGATCATCCCTTAAAGCATTTCGTCTGTTCATCAATTATTTTTCCAGAACAGTAGTTCAAGGAGATGTTTGCAGCATGACTGCTGGAAACTTTCAGTGAACAGATGGTAAGGGTTGTGTTAATTTTAGTTGGTTTGGCTACAAGGTAAATTAATGCTTTACAAATCTGATTCGGATCTGCCCTGCTTGATTCAATCACTGATGCAAAGACAGCTGCTTACTATAGTTGCCTTTACTCCAGTGACAGGCTTTATCTGCTAAAGTAGTAATTATAGGTCTTTGGAAAAAGCAAGGAGGGAAACAATAATTATACAGATGGAGAGGGATGACTTTCCAGCTGAAATATACATATACCACTTCTCTCTAGAACTGAGATTAGCTTTAAACATTAGCCATCTTTCAGCTGCCCGCTGCTTGCGTTAAGCTTGCCTTGTCTGTCTCTTGAATGTCACAGCATACCTGAAAACAGTTCCTTGGGGTACCTGCACTTTGCAAAAGACACACCCATTTTGTTTTACTTTGGTGGTGTCCCTGATTAGTCTTAACTGGGCTTTAGGGATCAAAATGCACAAATCTCTGCTGTGTCTGTGAGGTGTGTGGAAGACACAGAAAAAAAAACAGAACGAAGACTGTTCAGCAGATGTCCCCACTGATTCTTAAGTGATAGAGCACAATTTTCCCAGACTACATGTTGCCAGCAGAAATGCCAAGGCAGGAAATTTCTCAACTTCTCTGAGACATGCCTTACTCAGGTGAACTGTAAGCACTAGAGCACCAGAAAGGCAATGTCAAACTGTCCTGCACCTCTCCTGAGAGAGTACATCATGTGTGTCTCCTGCAGTTTTCAGTCAGATACCTTTGCTCATTCTCACTTTCTGGGTCATCATCAGCCATACAGACCACACTTATGCAGTGTTTCACCATCTGTCTTTCACCTACTTTCACCCTGCTTTTTCAGGAACCACATGGGTTGTTAACAAGGATACCTAACAACTTCCATAACCTTCCACATTTCCCTAATTAAATAAGGCTAGGAAGAGTATACAACTAATCACCCACACAATTTTGGTGCAAGCAAGTTTAAGACCACATGCACAGTGGAAAGGAAGTTGGGTTTAATCATCACTACTAAAGTGTGTGAAGTGTGGGTTCACCAATTGGTTTTGGTCACTGCATGGTTTGCTTTCCTGGGCCAGGGCTTGAGGCTAGCTTAAGCTTTAATAAAAGGCACAGTTTTTGTGACAAAGATGGAGGGTTATCTCCCCATTTCTGATCCTTCTTCCCTGGTCTGATCTTTCCTCACAGATGAAGACTGCATTACCCATAATTTTGAAATCTCTGCATTGAAGACACAGCCTCAAAGACAGCTTTACCTGTCTCTGGGAACTGAATACAATTAACCAGGAGGATATATGACTTCCCAAAGACTCAGCAGCAAATAGGTTATGGAAAATAAGTTTGGCCCTCCAGGTCTTGAGGTTGTTCTGCATTCTGTTTCTTCTGATGCTTGTGTGTGAATCATTCTTACCTCACCTGACCACTTAATCCAGCAGCTGGCCATTGCAATTCGCTTGACTAAACTTTTAGCTACAGCAGTGTTTCTGGGATTTTGCTTAATAGCTAATTCCCGTGGCAAAAAGTGAATCAAGGAAAGACTTCCCCGTGGCAATTTAAGAAGCAGTCCTACATGTAAGTAAAGTCAGGCTCACTGCTAATGGAACAGATTTTAAACCAAATAGGGAACTAAATGCCTCAGGTCATTTTATCATCTGAGGCACACAGGTGTAAATATAAAAGGTCTCTGATGTAGATTAGTAGGTATCACAGCTATGTAAATGATCTCTGAGTTTGGCACATTATAGAATTTACTTGTTCTTAGATCTTAAAATATCCTAAAGTCTGACTTTACAACACAGAAAAAAAAACTAAAACTTGTTCTGATTTCCCTACAAAAACTCCATGTACCTTTAAAATAATTAGAAGAGAAATCTTGTAAACACATTAAAATTAATATTAAAGATACTAATTTCCAAGTACGTATTAGCGTTACTTACTTGGCAGAATTCTTGCAACAAATTTCACTACAGATAGAGAAATATCAGGAAAAAAAAAAAACAAACAAACAAAAACAACAACAAAAACCCCCAAAACAAACAAAAAAACCGCCCCAAAACTAAAGCACCATAGTGTCTTCTAATTTTTCTTGGGATGCACTGGTGCAATCGTACAGCTCTCCGGACTGGTAGCTTAGCTGTTTATGTGGCACATGTCTTAACTTGTTTCTCCTCTTGCAGTAACTGCAAGTGTTAAACAAAAAATAGCATCCAACAGCACATACTTTTAAAAACAACTGTCTAGAATAGTACGTGGGGAACTCAGCTAAATTTTACCTCCCAAGCTAAATGCAGCAAGCTAAATGCGTGCTGTCTTTTGCTCGAGCATGTGCTCTCTCTCTGTGCCTTCACCTAGTAATCTTCCCAGCTCAGGGCACATGTGAGCTTCTGAACACAACCTCACTACTTCTCTAAACTTACAAAAAAGATCCTCAGTGCATTGACAGCACTGTGCATGTGCATTGGCAGTTCCCAAAACAAGGACTCTTCCCCAAAAAGAGCTGTTCAATTACCTCCTAGTCTGCAAGGCACCGTTCCCCCACCTCATAACGCAAAAAACCCCAAAACTGCAGAACATTCAAGATGCTGCAGAAAGGTTTCTGTGATTCTACAATAACCTGTCTAGAAGTTTTTTATATACATATGCACAGACACACACACGGAAAGGTTTTACATGTCTCTTGGCCTTTTCACTTCCCAGATGCAAGTTAATGGGTGTGAGAACAATGTCAGTATGTGCCACTTTAAAAAACAATCTTTTATGTAACCCAGATTAAAATTTAACTGGCCTGTTTCACTATTCAGTATGTGCAGCCTTTTCAACGAGATCTGATAAAGATCAGTTTTGCTGGAACTTGTTTTCAAAGCACTTACAAAAACAGCTTCCCCTCCACTGGTACTTGAAGCAAAACAAATCACAGAACAAACTGTAAAATATGCTGCATTTGAGAAGGAAGTACAGCAGTAGCCTCAATGTGTTTAGTATAGTTTTACACGTGAAATAAATAAATAAGACCAAAAAGGGGGTGCAAGGGTTTGTGGCACAATGTCAGTTGCTAATCTTGCTTTAGCTGCACTCTAAGGCCAGTTCACCTTCCAGTCCTGTAGGTAACTGCTTTGCCAGCCTGCCATCTGCAAATAGGTGTCTACTAGTAAAGGATGGAAGTGTGATTGACAAACCTTTCCCTGTTCTACGTTCATAAAACTGACTCTTATCACCAAAAAAGTTCAGCCCTGTGAGCTACAGTTGAGGGACTGGTGTGGGAGGGAAGAGGAGGGCCACAAAATCTCCATTTAATTCGTGGAGAAACAGATAATCAACCTTCAGTGCTGTTATTTCTCTTATCTTGTTTAAACATATGCCTCACACATAGTGACAGGAAAAGGGGAATTTCTATAGAAAGCTAGTAGGTAATGATATTCTGGATATACTGTAAGCGTAAGCAAGCCTCAAAGATAGCCCATGCATCTCTTGATAACAGTCTGTCATTTCTGCAAGAAAGAGTTTACTGGGTGAAAGAGTTCGCACATGCATCAGCCCAGTCTGCTGGGAGTTCCTCTGAGCTTCTAGCAATGACAGCCAAGACTGCAGTCCTTGAAGTCCCCGTACCTAAGATAAAGCAAGCCTATAACAAATAAGGTGCAGTACAGTTGCATATTTTGATATCAGTCTGTTTAATGTACTTTAGAAGTAAGCCACAAGAGCCAGATGCCCTGAGCTGATTATGTATCTGCCCAGCAAGACTAGCATTTAGGAGGTGTTACTCTAGGACTTCAAGACCTTCAAACTTTAAATTTTAGATCCTTGCCAAAAACTCTTGAGACATATTATCGAAGTAGAATGAGGCACTTGGCTATACAAACCCTGTTAATAAGCAATAGAAGAATCTGTGATCATCTACACAGTATTTTGTATCCAAAGTCAGGAATGCATTTTTTTAGAGAAGATGATTACCAAGTTTCTTACCTTGCATGGCATCATGCATACCTGTGTATATTCCTCAGAACTGACAGAAAAACTGTTTATGGATGAGAAGATCAAAAGTATGTCTGTGCATTAACTACATGGTTTGCAACAGGAGTGCAAAANAGGAGTGCAAAACCTATGAAAATGCACAGCACAAGAGGGAAGTAACCCATGCCTTCCTCCCAAGACCTTGTTTTGTTTCCTAATCCCTCAGAGAAAATTTCATAAGGGGCTTCCTGAAAGACTATCAGTACACAAGTTGTACACTCACAGCTTTTCATAGCAGAGATTAAAAATGTCCGTTCTTGGCTTCTCGCACAGGTGGTCAGTAATGATTTTTTTAGTACCTTGAACTCTTTTTGGAAAGCTAAAAATGCCAAATAATTTTGCAAGGGATAGAGTAAACTTACAGAAAGTTACAGGCAGAGATGACTTTTTACCCTCTCTACAAATGAATTCTGTTGAGGATATGTTTTTGGAGGCATACTTCGGAAAAGCATATAACCCTATTGATATTTTTAGAGGTGTATTTTTATTTCAATTCTAAGACATTCATTTTGTGATGGCCACTATGAAACATGTTGATTTGATGCACAATTCATTGAAGTTTGTGGTCTTCAATAAAGATCAAAAGTAATAAAAAGGGGGCTGCAGTAGGGTTCATGCTATTTCTACAGGTTATTTTGCTTGGGTATACATCAGTGTAGACATTTTAAATACACCAGAAGTTAAAATAACTTTTTCCTGATTGAATAATTTCCATTAGGCTGCTGATGAAAGCTGAACACCAACAACAGACTCCAGTGGCTGTCAGTTTTGTGAGCGCTCAAGTTCATTTAAATCTTCGCAACCCATGCTGTTTGAGACTTACCTTGATTCTCTAGTGCTATCTAGCGGCTAGTACTGAAAATGATCAGTACGTAAGAAAAGCAGCTACACAAAAGTCAGCATCTATGGACAAATCTAGGTCCCTTTTCCACGGCCACTCTGACGTCCAGCTGTGTCTGTTGTGCTGGGTATTACATGCTTATAGCCTCTCCCACAAAATTTCAACACCCCCAAGCTCCCAGGCTAAGTGCCCAAGCTGAAACCAGCAGCTGACGGCATAAACACTTTGTGAGTGTGTGTGTGTCTTGAAATACCAAGGAAACACTCATACAGGCAGCATCATCTTGATTGCTGGTGGCCACCTCCAGGCCTATTTGTGAGCACTTCCCCCCTCCTGTTCCCACTCATTTTGAACTGGAAATTCAGACTAGGGCAGTTCCAGACAGCTTTTACTATAGAGAAAAGCAAACAGTCTGCCAGATGCCAGCAAATACCTTTGTCTCCTTGCTGCTTGTTGCCTAAGATTTTTTCTTGGTTCATATTCTCCATGACATTGAGAAGGAAACCAGTCTTATTCAGTGTTGCCATTTCTGGGCTTGGTCAAAGAGGTTTGCTTGGCCTAAAGATTAAAGGTTTAAACCCCCGTCTGAGTGTTAGTAATAAATACTGGCACATGAGTTCAAACTATCAAGCGAGTAAAATTGAGTATAGTTCCTATATATAAAATGAACAGTGCTATGAATGTGAGATCTTCAACTAAAGGGCCAAAATAAAAAGCTTTTAGCAATGAGGAAGTCTGTAGTGTATTCATACTTCATGAAGTGTTCTTAGCCCTACAAATACTGCATCAGTATTTCAGACCAAAACGTTTCTCAACTTCAAGCAGGATTTCATTGGTCTGAAAGCACAAATTTTAATGTACTTCATTCTTAAAAATATCAAGCTAATAGAAAGTATGCGCATTCACATTAGAAGAATACTCATTGGGAATCACAATAATCACAATCTAACGGAGATGAAACAGATAATCCCTCTGCTGCAGTTTTTTCCAACATTAAAATACATCAAATACTTAATCCCTTTTAAAAAAAATCCTTTGAGACCTGAGGATTAAAACCAGTTAGAGTTCCTATTTTATTTTCTTCCATTAAAAAATGTGAAAAAGTCATGCCTGGAAGGAAATATCTGCAGGCTAACAATAAGCACTTGCTACCCCAAACTACACATATACACACACATGTACACACATGTGCGTGCACACACATGTACGTGTACACACACAAAACCTTTGATGTCCCCCTCGCACATAACACCTTGCTGCAACACACACACAAATCAAAAGAAATGGGAGCAGGGGAAGTGCAGACAGAAATTATTTGGCTGCTGGCAAAATAAATTGCTTCGAAGAGTCTTTGATTTCATAGGGTGGAAAGGACACCATATGACAGCAAACTGTAAACTGTTAATGATTTATTCCTACTAAGTGCTAATATTCCATAAATTTGCACTTAAAGATAAAGGTCCAGTTATATATATATATATATTTTTTTTTCCAGCTCTAGCAACTGCATTTGGGAAAGTAAAGGCCTTTTTGCAAAGGAAAAGAGACTGTATTCACAGAATTCTGGTGGTGAACTGTCATTTGACACCACAAACAAGCCAAGCTGTTCCTAGGGAGATAAGGCACAGATTGAAAAGACAGTGCGTTTAGCCATTATAGGAAATTAAGCTCGGTCCAGGAGGCTCCCACCTTGTCTCAAGCAATTCACTTTCCTGGCCAAGACTGATTTACACTTACTGCNTATTCATACTTCATGAAGTGTTCTTAGCCCTACAAATACTGCATCAGTATTTCAGACCAAAACGTTTCTCAACTTCAAGCAGGATTTCATTGGTCTGAAAGCACAAATTTTAATGTACTTCATTCTTAAAAATATCAAGCTAATAGAAAGTATGCGCATTCACATTAGAAGAATACTCATTGGGAATCACAATAATCACAATCTAACGGAGATGAAACAGATAATCCCTCTGCTGCAGTTTTTTCCAACATTAAAATACATCAAATACTTAATCCCTTTTAAAAAAAATCCTTTGAGACCTGAGGATTAAAACCAGTTAGAGTTCCTATTTTATTTTCTTCCATTAAAAAATGTGAAAAAGTCATGCCTGGAAGGAAATATCTGCAGGCTAACAATAAGCACTTGCTACCCCAAACTACACATATACACACACATGTACACACATGTGCGTGCACACACATGTACGTGTACACACACAAAACCTTTGATGTCCCCCTCGCACATAACACCTTGCTGCAACACACACACAAATCAAAAGAAATGGGAGCAGGGGAAGTGCAGACAGAAATTATTTGGCTGCTGGCAAAATAAATTGCTTCGAAGAGTCTTTGATTTCATAGGGTGGAAAGGACACCATATGACAGCAAACTGTAAACTGTTAATGATTTATTCCTACTAAGTGCTAATATTCCATAAATTTGCACTTAAAGATAAAGGTCCAGTTATATATATATATATATTTTTTTTTCCAGCTCTAGCAACTGCATTTTGGAAAGTAAAGGCCTTTTTGCAAAGGAAAAGAGACTGTATTCACAGAATTCTGGTGGTGAACTGTCATTTGACACCACAAACAAGCCAAGCTGTTCCTAGGGAGATAAGGCACAGATTGAAAAGACAGTGCGTTTAGCCATTATAGGAAATTAAGCTCGGTCCAGGAGGCTCCCACCTTGTCTCAAGCAATTCACTTTCCTGGCCAAGACTGATTTACACCTACTGCAAAGGCTTTGTTAGATGTGCAAATTAACACAAAGGCAACCACTGCTGTGGTTCAGCATTGTGGAAGGGGCTGTAAAAGCTTCACCAGGAGACTGTGCCTACAAACACTTTTGTGAAGCAATTACTGCGCATACTTGGTTAGAACAACCTGATTCTGCATTAACAAATTTGAGTACTTCTTATGTATATGCTTAAAAAGGAAAGTACATCATAAAACTGGAGATAAAGGTAGAAGAAATGCAGGTCCTCTACATAATCATTAAATTAAAGCCAGTACATTCAAAGCTAGAACTTAAAAATACCCACAGAACCAGCCAACCAAAGAAAACCCTGACTTCGAGGACTCCAAGCGAAATTTGTCATATTTGTGGTAAATGCCTGCATGCTTACCGAGGACAGCTGAGCACACATGAAGCCCATCAGGGAGCGACCCGGAAGTCTGCAACACTCATGGGCAGGTTTCTGACCACTGCATCTCTCAGACAGCTACTCCATCAGAAACAGCATCAGAGCTTTTGTCCACGTGGGATCTAAAACGTACAATCTTTCATACAAACAGAAACCTACAGTTATTCTTCCAAAACGCTGCTGGACCTTATTTTCCAATAACGCATGACTTGCAAGGGAAATGGTGGAGCCTAACCCTTCACTTTACAGGAAATTTTCCAGGACATGGAAATTCATGCAGTGAATCATCTAGATGTATGCAAAAAGAAGCAGATGCAGATGCAGCTGGTATTATCCCACATTTAAGATCACCATGAAACAATACTAATTTAGTAGAGTAAATGCACCACTTGTCTGCTTTAAATTCCCAGCTACTAAAAATGAAGTCTCCGGCCCAGACACTAGGTTTGGAGTTGCTTGGATTCCCCAAAGTAATTCGAACAATAAGAGTGACATTTTCCTTCATTATCTGTACTTGCATATATTCACCAAAAAAAAAAAAAAAAAAAAAAACTTATCTAAAACAATGACTGAGTCGCTTTTTTCATTCCATGAATTATCAGAAGAGTAACACCCCATTAGCTCTTTGCAGGCATTTTACACTTGGCAAAAAGTATAAAATCTGGGAAAAAAAAAGTTGCTGCGGACTTACTAAAAAAGCATGACAAAAATATGAACACTATCACTTCTATCCATCTTCTGGTCTTGGTGACAGTAACAAAGGTTAATGTTTTCCCCATATGACAGTCTTTATTATCATCTGTCCTCAGTGGTTCCTGTTACAAACAGGAATTCAAGTGAACCTATGCTGCTTTAAACATTAGTTTATATTTCTATTAATAAAAGTCATCTGCAACACTGACCTTTTAACTCCTACCAGACTTATTCCAATTTAACGCTGAGTAATGAGTAATTTTTTTTTCAAGCCAAAACAAAACACAGATTCTCCCAAAACAGAGAAGAACTAATTTTCTCTTAACTACCCAAGAAACTGCTGCTATTGCCTTTTGTAAAATCCCCCATAATGCAAAACCCTGAAGTGCTGGACACAGTGGCTATGGCATCACTTTGATGAGAAGATACTTGAAACTTGCAGCCTGCAAAGAGTTTTAACGTGCCTCAGCCTAAGTGCATGTGTGAGGTGCTCAACAAGAAACTCGGGCTCCCTTTGGTGTGCAGTAGTTGAAACCTGATAAAGCACCCTGAAAATATACCCTGTGGTCTCAAGTCTTCCCAATTGTGCACTCTTCTGGAACCATGACTAGTGAAGACCATAAAAAAACCTCTATGAAAACACAACAAATTGTGACACATTGTTCTTGACCAACGCTAAGAGTCTGAAAAGGATATCCTGCATTCTGTAGAAAGACTCATGAAGGATATTCACTCCCTTTTTAACTATAATGTCTACCTTGCTCAGTCAAAGTGCACTCTTAACTGAACTCAACTGTATTTAACAAAGTGTAATCTGAACTAATAAACTGCCACAGGCTGAAATATCAGAAAACAGTAAAAAGCGCCAATAAATTCAAAGCCTCCCACCTCAGACAAAAACCTTCCACTTTATCTTCAGGGAAACTGGACTTCTTACTTAAAATAAGCACTTAAAATACCCAATGGAGCATTCTCAGTAAGAGCACAGTAGGAGCTTCTTTCTACTCAAACAAGAGAAGCAATAGCTATTTTTTCTGCCCGTTTCACGTAACCATTTTCACCGGGACTAGAAAGTTCAATAACATTGTGCAAGATTTTACCACCTAAGAATGGAAACATATGGCAAAAAGTTCAGAACCTCCATCTACTTAGGCATCATCTTCCATGAGCAGGTGTACTGTTCCCAAGGGTTTGAAATGGATCTGTCTAGCCTGACACTGTTAGCATTTTTCAAGTATCAGTGGAACAACTTCACAAGCTAACACATAACCCTGCAACGGTGGCTATGAACTAAAACACATTCAAACCAAGATATACACAGCTGTTGAGGAAGATGCATGAACTCCAATTCAGCAAGAAAGAAAAACAGCTTGTTTATACACTGCAGGTGTTGAATATGCTAATAACAACAGTGTTGGCAGTTTTAATAGCACTTGTAAAGGGAGTGGAAATTTTTGTCTATTCTTAGTAGTTTCAAGTGGTGCCTAAGACAGAATTGTTCCTTGCACATGAGTAGTTTAGACGCCTCAAAGCGTTTATTTTTAAAATGCAAGAAAAAAAGGTGAATGTGGAAAACCACTATCAGCTTCTTTCCATTGTCACTCTCACTTTGAGCTAAGGCATTCTTCGCAAAACACTATTATAAATACTAAGTTCCTCCACATTACTTGCAAGTCTGTCAGCAAAATAAAACATCTTTTTGCCACTTAAGAAGAAAGATGACAACTTTTTTTATTATCTTAGGGTTTGTTTTTTTTTGTTTGGTTTTTTTTTTTCCCCTTTAGGCATGTCCATGTCAAGCTCTACAGAATACATAGCTTCTTGGTTTTTTTCTGTTAAGAAGAGTCTGTATAGGGTGATGGGAAGGGGAACCTCTACAGCTACTAAATTCCACCTTCTCTCCCAACTTACAGGTATTGTTAATGGGAATTAATAACAACCATTGCTTCTAGAAATCTAACCCAGAAATAAAATCCAGCAGAGGAACTACTAGGAAAGCAGCTGTACCAATGATACCTGTTCACTACCAAGAAATGAAAAGGTGTGCATTCCCAGGAGCTGGCTGTCCTTTGTCCAGAGCCATGCTTACAAAAAAATGAGTCTCTTTCATTAATAACACTCTAAGATTACTAGCATTGAATAGGTGAGAGTTAGGTAGAGTTAGAATAAAGGACTGGGTATCTGAACAGACAATAGTCTGGAGTTTTTAAGATGCTAGGCCCTTCAACTCCAACCATGTCAAGTCCCATAGTTAACTGAGTCATGTGGAGAAAACGTGACCAAAAATGGGAGACTTGGTAAAACTGGAGCCACCACACCTAGCACCTTACAGGACTAACCTCTGTAATATGAAAGTTGTGTTTCAAAAGCAAAGCAGCTTCACATTAATTCCTACACAGAAACATAGTATCGTTTAGGTTGGAAAGGAGGACCTCCAAGATCATCAACACAAACCATTAACCTAACACTGCAAAGCCCGTCACTAAACCACGTCCCTAAGCACCAGGGGGAAAGTCATGACAGAGCGCCATATGCTTCCATTTTTTGACGTGTTGACATCTTTTTTTTGCTCTAGAAAGTTTTACCATTCACAAATATCCAAAAATTACAGAAATACAAAACCATATATAAATTTTCTGTGAGGACAAAAATAACACCCTCGAAAGATAGTACAATGATATTACCTTTTAATTAAGCCAAATCCATTAATTCCACATTATGAATATACCCAACTGAACAGTGGGTTACTAGCACTGTGCAGGCAAGCATGCTTGCACAGAAACACCCACTTAGGTAAAAGTTGAGGCAGACACCAACAATAACTTTTTGCAGAGTCCTGCTCTGAAGCAAAAGTCACCTATGCCATCTATGATATCATTACTGCTATTCTTAATATAATTTCTTCTTACGTAGAAAGGGATTTGCATTGCCATTACCTTTTGAAATCTACAAAAATCTTTTTTCGCTTCGCCTCTGCTTGTCAGAGTTTTGGTATCTGGTCTCATGGATTTGCTAAGACTTTGCAAGCAGAGCTAAAATCATAAAATCCAAACAAAGCCATTTTTAGCAGATGCTGTAAGGTTCATATAAAGCATAATAGGGGTTTTTAACTTACTTTAAAATGGTTTTAATTAATCTTTCACAACAGAATGAACAAGCATGACATTGTAAAGAAACCAGAAACACATCTGCAACTTTATTTCTTGATCGTGACAGTTTGGAATTTATTCACTTAAATCCTCCATTTAGACACAACAGCAGTAACAAAATATCTGTACACTACTGTTACAAATATAGATACTATTGAAAATGACTTTACATACGCTAATGTAGGCATTTCTCACTCTAACCAAGGCATAAGTATAGAAGAGCAATTCAATAACAACAGCATCCAGTAACAGTACCATCTGTTTTCTTTCATCTCTACCATATCACAGTGTAACTTCTATAAGAGTTAAAGAGACAACGAGGGTGGGTATTTTTTAGCTAATTCACTTAATACTATTTCATAGGCATTCCTAATACTGCTTTTGTGTCCAACTAAAACAAATACTAGTGTTCTGTATCTTCCCCTAATAACGGCCTTATCATTGCCTGCATTTTCTCTTAAATGCAAACTGACATGGTGGCCATTTGCTAAAATTTTTTTGCTAATTAACACAAAGGGTCTTGCTCCTAATTAGCATGCTAATTAGCTACGTATCTTTCTCCCTCAAAAGACTTGGTAAAATTTTTCTGCTGAAAGGTAAACCATGGGCAAAGTGTGCTTTATCTGCCAGATTTCTAAGAGCTAGTTTGAAGGAGCAGAGGCAAGGGCAGGCTACAACCCGCTAAGGGTTTCAGTGAGTCCGGTTTTTTGGATAAAGTTTTAGCGAGGATCCCAACTTAGGAAACTGAAGATTATTTAATAAATTATTAAATTTATTGACCACACTGATGCCCAAAGAACAGCTCCATGGTTGCATTTTACTTACTAGTCACTGTCTTGTATTTGTGTGTCTAAAATTATTAATCCCCAAACAATATTTGCAGCCTCCAAATCTCTTCTGCTTAGTGCTGATTCAGAAAGACCTGCACTGCTGTTTTTTACTACTCATCTCCACTGGGAAGGATTTTCAGTGCTTTACTCCTGGTTTTAGGCCTCCTCAGTTCAAGGAGGATTCTACCTTAGCTGCTACTGATAATGACAGCAACACCATAACATCAACTTGTTCCACCTTGGTTTAACCAATATCCACAAGTCTCTGCCTGCAGGTAAGTAAACCTGCCCTGAGTGGTTATTCATGGCTCTGATTCAAGCAGCTTGCAGAAATATCTGCACTGAGCCTGCAGTTAATCCTCCACATTGGAAAGTTCACTTATGTACATTTCATATTTGGAAAGTTGCTTTCACAACCATAAATGCTAGAAAATACTACTATTATAAAAGAAAAGTCTAGTTCTCTTATACCACAGCTGCTGGACACTCTCATTCACCAGGAGTAGTTTCTACTAGCAAATGGATTTTTCAGCCCTGAGCACAAAGTCCTCTCTTTTCAAAACAAAAACATACACAACCCTGCCTCAAAAAAAAAAAAAAAAAAAAAACCAAAACCAACAAAACCCCACCAAAAACCAAACAAACAAAACCCCACCACCACCAAACAAAACACCTCAAGCCCTCAAACCTAAGCCAAACTAAAACTAAAACACAGTCTGCTTTTCTTGGATACACTGTGACTTAGGAAATTTAAACACCCAAACAGACAAGAAAAATTACCCACCCAAGTCACCTACCCTGCTCCTTCTACTAGAGAATGGTGAAATAATGCAAATAACCATCAAAGACCATTAATCATCTGCCTCCAGATTACATAGTTTTCCTTTTCCCTTTCCTAAATTTCCATATTTTTTTAATAATTTCTTTCTTCAATAATCTCATTTCTGTTTTCCGACTACTGCTGCCCATGCCACCCCCTTGTTGACTTGATGAGTTTATCATTTTTCCCACATATTTCAAATATCCAAAGCCTCTTGGCAAAACATTACAGTTTTGTTGTATGTTTATTAATGCAAACATTGCATGGTACAACCATTCATTCTAATACTAATAAGAAAAATATCCCCATCTTTCCAGAGTTGACATAACTCAATCCCAGTGGTTTGACAGTAAGAGAAATACTTCTACTGTATACAAAAATAAGGTTAAATGTTATTTTTCCTTAGTGTTGTGACACAGCCCTGCAAAGCTGGAAGAACAAGGCGGCTATATAAACATTTCCATTCTCTTTGCTATCCGGAATGTAAACAATATAGTCTTAATCACCCTGCCCCTTTGGGCAGACAGTTCATGACAAAACAGTCAAAGTGACTGTTCCTTTTGTCCTTTTCAGAATAGCAACCGCTTCCTCATGGGTGACCCCTTCTAAACTCTGCCCATTCACAGCAATGATTTGATCCCCCCTCTTCAGGCGTCCGTCTTCTGCTGCAGCACCCTGAAACGACACAACATGTAACTGCAGATTCATGCATGGCTTTTTCTCCCTGCCAAACTGTCCTTATGGTCTGAAAAAAATGGACTCAGTGCACAAAACCCCCTATTTTTTTATATGTTTTCAATTACTCAAATACAGTTAATTGTAGTTACAGCCTGCTTGTGCTGCAGTATGTCCTGCACTAAGTTTCACAACATCTAGAAAACAAATCTACAGAATTTTTATATTCCCTTAGCCCTGTTTGACTAGCTACTGTAACATTTAAATTCTACTATCATAGAAGTAAAATTTTCAATACCTGAGGATGTTTTCAGCAGCTGGTGTAAGAAGATCAGTAATCAATACCCAGCTCTGTACACTGATTTCTTTGGGATTCTTAATTCCAGTGTTCTCTGACTCAGGGCTGTTTCCTAGAGCAGTCCAAACTATCAAATCCAGGTCAATACCTGAACTTCTCCAAAGGTCCAGACTGAGTTTAATTATTTTATATTGGTCTACCTTCCAGACTTTCTGTCTCTTATGCTACCTGAAGAAAATATACTCTAAACGTAAGGCAAGTGGGCTGTTTTTCTAAGTAGGTGCACAATTACAGACTTCAGAGTAGAAGAAGACTCTGCCATATGCAGTCACATGCATTTGGAAATTCTGAATCTTCCTAAGACTATAGCCTTCAAACACTATGAACATACTTTGACCAGCATTTGCACTAAGAAAGAAAAAGCTGTGAGAAACTCTGACAATCCTCTGGCTTCAAACTCAGGCCATGTTTTAAGATATCAGTCACTGTGAACTAACTACTAAATTGTGTGACTGAACAAATTTACACTTACCTTCGCAAACACTGTCTTCACATAGATGGGTAAATCTCCATGGGGACTGCCATAACCGCCCACAATACTAAAGCCTAGGCCATCTGGTCCTCTATCCAGAGTAATGGTCTTGTACTGAGGAGGTCTAAGAACAAGAAAAAGAATATTGCAATGTTGTCTGAACTTATGATTTCATATGTAGAATATTCAACAAAAAACATTTTTCCTTTCAAGCTAAACAATACATTTCCCTTTCCACTAAAACTACTAGCTTTTGTTATAATGAACTGGCTATTTTTAGTTCATGTAAAACACTGTAACTCTCTAACGCACTCACTATTCCTAGAATCACAGAATGGCTGGAGTTGGAAGACTCCTTACAGATCATCGAGTTCCAGTCCCCCTGCCACGGACAGGGGCACCTCCCACTAGAGCAGGTTGCTCAAAGCCCCATCCAGCCTGGCCTTGAACACTTCCAGGGGTGGGGCATCCACAATTTCCCTGGGCAACCTGTTCCAGTGTCTTGCCAGTAGCTATTTCAAACACCTCTTCCACTCAGTTCAAGCTGTAACTTGAACAATAATAACAGCTGCAATAACCCACTAACAAATAACGAGTTGATGTTGTCAGGTTTAATTGAACATCTCCTCCTCTGATATATGACTGTGTATAGACCATTTAGAGGTACATTTCCCCACACATACTTTGACTATAAGAAATTTTGGAGTTCTGTCTTTCGAAGCAGATCTATATGGCTAAAGAAACCCCATCGTCTTTCCCGTTAATAGAAGAAAAATGCCTTAGATTTATGATAGACTTTCAGCCAAAACCCGTTTACACGGCTGTAGCTGTAGCTTGCCGTATACCTTGTATACCAGAAAGGTTTGATGCTCCTGATAGTCTAGTGCTAGAAAGTACAATACGGGAACACAAGTACCACATTTTTTCAGAACATTTTCGGTGCACCAATTAATTCTAGCTACCAAGGCTCAGTGAAAGAAAGGAGGCTGTATTTACAGAGGAGAAATCAAATTTTCATCGTTAACTCTATACAGAGGAAAAAATAAAGCAGCATAACAAACCATATCAGGTGAAGTGCAGAAGACGACCTACAGCCTACTGGTCCCATGTATACCAAGTGTGCAAATCATGATTTAGCCAAACAATTATTTGCTACAATTTTAAGTTTTTAAGATTGAGTTCCACCTAAAATAACAAGCTACAGAAGTTGTATGTTCTACAGTCACTGACCCTAAATCATCCTGAAAAATGCTGGTTGAAGTTAGTCCCACAAATGAAAGACTGGGCGTAGGTGGATCCTGCTGCTGACCAGTTATGACACTCACTTCTCCTCCAGCTACAACCTAGGAACAGAGTTTGTAAACCAGTAAAATGAGAACTCTGACACTAAAATATATCATTGTAGCAGCTGGCAAAATAGCATTCAGAACATAATCCAAATGTCACTTAAGATCTTTTACCTGCAACTCAATAGTGCCTGAAGCATTTTTTAAGAGACTAACAGCTTGGGAGTGAGTCATGCCCTCAGTAGATGTTCCACAGATGCTAACAATCCTGTCCCCAACCTGCAGAAGAAAGTGTAGAAAATCTAACTAACAATAAATTAAGTTACACAGTTTATTTGTCACTTTATTTCAACAATAGCAGATTTACATTTAGTCAGATTTTATAGTAACATAGGGCAGGCAGGAAAAAAGAAATTAGCTACTGTTCAGAGTACATTTTCTCTCTAAGGCAAATCATCTTTGAACCATACAATGACCCAATACAAAAGCAGAAAATTCAACACCAGAATTAGCAAATTTCACTGTTTTAATATATTCAGTGAAAGAAAGTACTGATGTTTTACAGAACTGATCCCAATACGCTAGAAATATACAGCATGTAGAAAGAGATGCATTTTGCATGCCACCTGAAAAAGGACTAAGTTATCACCAGAGACTGTACGTTTGAATTCACCCTGAAATAACAGTCCTTTTTCCGAATGAGTCACATTCAACCCCCTGTGGTACAGATTGGATATAGTATGCATGTAAGTGCTGTATCAGATAAGACCTCCTGCTTTAACTAAGAACCTGAAAAGCACTATCTCTATCCTAAAGCAGAAAAGAATAGAAAACACAAGACAAAAATCAGACTGCATACATACCATTGCAGGAATGACTACCACATTCATCAGTGGAGCTCACTTGCAGAATCCATTCTCTTACTTTTAATTTTCACAAGATGACTACCTCTATAATCCAAGATTGGTTTAGTACTTCCTTCCCAAAGTTATTATCTTTCAGCAATTACCTTTTCCCATGCTACCAATCTGAATTACTGTTTTGTCTCTCCAAACAGCAAAAATTCTTGTCACAGCCAGAAGCACTTACGACTGTATCATTAAACTGCTGATTTATTGCCTGCCCAGAGCAATTACTGTGCATTACTCATGCAATCTTTACAACTTTTTTTAAGAATTAACTTACTCTGAGTTTCTGAGTCTGAGCTGCAAGTCCATTTGGATGCATCATGGCAATAAATATAGGAACATCTCCAAGAGGACTTCCTACACCTCCAGCAATGCTCACTCCCAGTGAATCTGCAGGGCCCTGTTATCATAATGAAAGAAGGATTAGATTTTTCTGAAAAGAAAAATATGCAGAGAGAATTGTTGGCTTATCTCAAAAAATTACTATCGCTCCTATCTTACGAAAAGCACAACCTCTGTGTCTCAAGACATTTTTTAAGCTAATACATTTTGCATCATTTAGAGAAAGCACAGAGAATATAGTGTATGTTTCTTTCCATCAGGGTAGGTGACAATGTCCTGACTTAGTTGTAGGTTTTATCTTAACCAAAAGAAATACCTACATAATTTAGCGCCAGACCCTTAATGGCAGGATAGACAGTCTTGGAAAGGAAAACTGGACAGATGGGATTGCTTGTCCTTAATATAGTATGTATCAATCTCCTATTATGAAACTCTTGAAGACTAGAAATAATCTTTATGCTCCCCCTAGTGTCCTATTGTTGAAGAAAAAAAATAGCTGTTCACTACCATAAAAAAACCCCTACTACCTAACGGTGAAAACTGATATTATGAACTGTTATTTGCAGATTCTACTGTAATAAGAGAATATCTAAATAAAATCCTTGTAATCCAGTGAACTAGATGCCAGGAAAAGTCAATTGAATAAAAATATTTTGGAAAATCAGAAGTAGTCTGTGACTCAGATCTCATGCTCCTATAAACAAGGAAGTTGACTGAATCACACAGTTGAAAATCCAGCAGCTGTCACATAAGAGCCTACCCATTAAAAATATATGTAGAGAAAAATAGGAAGTATTTTTCACATGGGCTTGCAACTTGGGTACAGATCCCCTGACTTCACTAAGTGGTGTCTGGATTTAACTCAGTTTACTAACAGTAAAAATAGGTCTCATTATCTCTTAGTAATCCTTCCTCCTTTTGCCTTCAAAACAGGTCACAAAATGTGACAGCATAAATTGCACTGATTGTACATAAAAATGTAGGTAGTGGAGATCATATAGTCCTTACTTGAAAAGACAGGGAAATTACTTAGGTATTGCCACATCAATTCCTCTCTTGAAGTTATAAACAGGGCCAGATTTCTTCCTTGCTGTAAACACATCTATTGGCAACATCTACAAAACCTATTTCTTATATATATCACTTCATGCTGTAACTTACCTTTTTTATTTCAACTGTTCTTAATCCCTGTATTTCAGAAGTTGCTGTCAAATTAATTTTAAAAAAGAAAAGTTAAACTAGCATTTTTAGTTATCCAAACCACTGTGATGATTCAAACTTTCTGCTGATTTATTATAGACATAGGTTTTACGCAGACTTTGAAAACGGATGTTATTAAATTAATAGGCCCTAAATACTTCTAGAATGGGTGAAAAAGTCATTCGTTGTCTCCATTTAAATAATTTTGGGAATAAGACTGCAAAGCATGGTCAAATAGAATAGAAAAAAACTATTATGTGCTAGCAATACTTTGTTCAAAAGTAACTTTGTTCTAAATTTGAGCACTAGACAGCTATTCCACATCTATTATAATTTAACTATAGTGTACCTGGATTTCTATGAATAGACAGCTTGACTGAAGACATATTTAGATTAAATAGAAAATCGTGGCTCAATTTACATTCTAGTCTGCTGGCATAATAAGTTGCTAATTCCTTTTATAAAAAAAGGTGTTCAAAGATATATATATATGAGATGTACTGTACAGTAACACCCCTGCTGTGTCTTAATGACTAAGAAATCACTTTCAGACCTATAATACATAATGACAACATTTTAGAGAAAATGAAAGATCTCAGCTACCAGTTCATGTATAAAATACTGAAAGCACCGAAGAAACCTTACTGGTATTCTTCTTCAGACCACTTTCAAAGACCTCAGGAGCACTGGACCCAGAAACTGGGACACTGAATGATGAGAGACTGCCACTTCCTTCGCTGACCTAGATACAGTGTTAGAGTGGAATTAGAGAGCAGCTTCAGAAAACCGACTGTAACCCACTGTATTCAGCAGATTTTCCTGTATTTTACTTTTTTTGTGCCCAAGTAGAGCTGACACAGAGAACCTCCACATATTTCTTGGTCACTCTAGGTAGGGCTCCTTGTTTGAAAAAATATTAGACCAACAGAGATTGCACAACTACTACCCCATGCAATACTTTGAAGGTCTGCGTCTGAGGATCTGACTGTGCCCTTTTATTTGCACATTCTATCAATTCATAGAGATGTTCTGGTGCAAAAATTATCCATGATTATCGAGGCAGGGACAGAATACAAAAGACAGATCTTTATAAGTCCTCATTTGTACTCTCACATTCACCCACTACATCAGCTAAAACAAAGATTAGTCTCTCCACTCAATTTCCCAAAATATTTTCACTATACCTGCAGGTCAATATAAGGGAACACCTTGGCTTCTAGTGAGACTATTTCACTGACTGTTACAGACTGTTCAGAGCATTTAGAACTGTGATTTTCTTCTTACTTAACAACTTAGATTAAGGCTGCCCAGAGCCTACATGTTTTCATCTTGTTTGGCATCACCCATTTTGAAGAGAGCCTAACATTTCAGTCTTAACCAGATCACTTCCAACTGTTTAATTATAATTTGTTGTAAAACTATTTATCTGCAGTACCTGATGATCTGTATACCCAGTTTATAACCAGAGAAAGTTCAAAGGTAACTTGTGAGCTCTCAGAGATGTAGTTCCTACTGGAGAGAATCACAATGTGAGCTGCTACAATGTGAAGGATGCATTCCAGCATACAAACTGATGTGAGTTTGTAAACACACCACCATTAGATCAACAATAAAACAAACTTGAGAAAAGCACGATGGAAAAGGTGCAGGTTTCCTGCTTCTGAAGACCAAGATTATGGTAAGAATACACAAGTAGTGGAGAAATTCACTAAGTTTACTGAAACAATACTCCATGGCATGCCAAGCACTCCTAAAATAACAGAGGTTTAAAGTCCGCTCCAACTTCCTCTGGTATCAATGAGAATCAGAGATCTCTCTGCTACCCAGGCTGGAGCCATAAAAACCAGACTAGACAACATTTTCAACACCATTTCTGGAATACATTTTTGGCTGGATCATGTCTTCACAGATACAATATGCTAAAGTGAACATATAAAATGGTTTGTGAAAAGCTTCAAAGTAAATAAAAACTACTTCATCTTGGATCAGGTATGTGTAAAATCACTCTCATCCATTTAACCATTCAACCAAATATTTAACCATTATTTCTTCCAAACTAAATAGTTTTACAGTTACACACCTGGCTGCTCTGGGACGTTCTCCTCTCGGAGTGGAATGGACCAGCTTTTATTCTTCCGACCTCTAGTCTTACTGTACCTAATGAACACTAAAGAACCAGTCACTTGTAACACATCTCTTCTGTCTACAACATTGAAGCCTATGACGATATTTAAGTCTCTTATTAGATGGTTGAAGAAGAAAAAAATATGGACAGAGGGAAAATAATGGGCTAACAACCCTGCGATGAGCACTGAGCAGAGAGAACTCATGGCAGAATCAGAGCCACACGAATTTATTACACTGTGACAATCAATACTGAGCAGGGTACTTTTGGGATTAAGCAGTACTACAATACAGATGTGAAAATTGCACAAGATGGCTAATTCTGTCATCTTTCACTTAACAGGGAGTAGTTTTTGCTTCTCAGTTGTAATGTCAACATGTATTTTCACAATGGCATTTTTCAAGGAATAGTGAAATTGACTATTTTCACATTAAGCTCTAAAAATAGTATAACAACTCAAAGTAGTAATCATTATTTCTGTTGATATGACTGAGAACATGTCATTTAAACTGGTACTCGTCTCTCTCCTGTATGGACTCTGGGTCCATACTAACATTTAGCAGGAGATTTTCCAAGTACCTATCTATAGATAAAGTGATGTTTCTGCATCTCACTCTCAACAGGAAGATGGGTGATGCAAACTGCATATTGGAAAATCCTTCCACTACTCATTAACCTTTAATTATACTGTTGTATACATGAATTCTGCATTAAAGGCATATCTGAGTAGAAAATTCACCCTCCAATCAAATATTTAGAAAGCAATAAATTAAGTTGATTTTGGAAACAAACAAATAAGTTATTATCACAAAAAAACATTTACAAAACTGGATTTCCAAAATACTACAAGTATTGTCAAAAGAAGACCACCCATCCACAACATATTCAAATACAGAAATGTCAAGGTTTTGTCGTGATTTTCCTACTCCTTCTTTCTTCTTCTGGGAAGCTGTTAGTATGAAATCCTGTATCCAAATAATTTAACATTACATAGGTTTGCCTTTACAATGCTTTAGCTGTAATGCCCTAAGAGAGGTTCATGTATTTGTCAGAAAACTCACAGTAAGAAATAGACCAATGTATCAAAACCAACAGGACACATCCAGGCAAATCAAGTGTCCATACCTCATATCCTGTTGCTATTCTTTCAGGGGTGACACTAAAAGAGATTCGTTAATAATTTGCCTTTTATATTTTAAATAATGTTGACTTCTCTATGTCCTGGGAAAGACTTCATCAAAGCTCAAGCAAACTAATTTTTTCCTGCTTGTATGAATTGACTCATGTTAAACCACATGGACAACTACCTCAAACGTAAAATTGAGGAAGTAATCCATGTACCTAAAATTACCACACCCACACATAAAATGTAAACCCACAAATCAAATTTAAACATTGTAATGTGTGAAAGTGGTAGGCAATGCTTTCCAACTGAATTTGTGAATAAATCAATTCACATTTAGTTTTATGACAGCTTTCTCTCTCTTCCCATTTGATAAACCTGTAAGTCAAGTGAGGGGAATAAATAATCAGCTTTTCACATTTTTTAGTGATACTTACAAAGAAACACTGCAAGAACAGCTGAAATTCTCAGACTGATGGGCATATTCTAGTGATCTCATGCTACTTACTATATATTGGGATTTTCCAAAGACTATAAATAACTTTCTAGCAAATTACATTTCACGCAGTTCAAGAAAATTTTCTCCTAGATCGTACTCTCGTGAATGAAATCAAAACTGATACCCAAATTAGAAATGGTGACTGCCTACATGTGAGTGACAGTGTTTTACTCCATTTACACTGCATGAACAAAACAGTAATACATTTGAGGTATTTTAAAAGCCTTATTTCTCAGGGCTAGGACAAATAATTACAAGTACTACAGAGTGGTATGAAGTCTTTAAAACATGAATACACAAATGATAAGTGGGAACCAAGAATTTTCAATTAGATACTCAATTCAATGCTTGCCAAAATGAAAGAAATTTTCCAAATAAAATGGTATTTTAATCTAGAGGTGCTGTAAAAGTTCAGCATATGAAGATGAAATACTCTGTCCTTACATAAAATAAAATATCACATAAGAATGGAAAAGTGCTTAACCCCAGAAGAGTACATTAATGAGTTAACTATCAGAATACAGACCCTAGTTCTGACATTCTCACTTACAGGCACATGCTGAAAATACAGATGTGCTCTTACCTCCCCTTTCTAATCTCTCGCTCCTCACCCCTCCCCCCAAAAAACAACACACAACAACAACAACAAAAAAACCAAAACACAAACCTTCAAGGAAATATTCAAGAACTGGAAAAATATACCGTTGAATGTGAGTGCAAATAAGCATGTGCCTATGTATCCAAGTGTCAGCTAGGAGTAATGGCTGTTAATTTTTTTCCAATGGAATTTTTTTCCACTGGAAAACACTGACTCGGTAGAATTCTAACCATGCAGCAGGAATGTCTCAAAACTTTGGATGGAAAACAGACAAACTGGCTGACCAGCTGGACTTCCTACCAGACAACAGGAAATGCTGTATATCTGACTTCATTCTGATTTGGAAATGGGGAGGACATGAGAAGCACAAAATGTACTGAGAACAGAAATTCTGGTTCCAAGAGCTGCAGGTGGGAGTTTAATTCAGTTATCTCTGTAAGAAAGCAATTTCTTATACTAGATGCCTTGGTCACTGGAAAAGGCATTATAGTATTCAATGCATGCACAGTGACACTAGACATATACAGAAAAAAAAAAAAGGGAAAAGATGAACATTATCAACTATGAAAGTAAGCACTTTTTGGCACAACTGCTCTGATACTCTGCATAATTTAAAGCCAGCTAAGCGTATCTGCCTAAAAATGTGAGATAATTAACCAGTTACCAGTTTGTTGGAGAAAATACAGCGTTAATTTTTAGGTTGCTCTTCTATTGCCCTGTAAATATATGGCACTCTGCATGACCACTACTCCCATTTTCATCAGGCAAAGTGTCAGAATCTGAATGCTCTAGACTGCAGTTGGATCCACAGATCATTCTCATTGACAACTCATTAACAGTCGGAATTCAGTCTGAATAAAACTAATGCTTTCAAAAAGTCTGGATCTCAACTCTTCACTTTTATCCACCTTGTCTATTCCCAATACCTTTAGCAAAGCTGCAACAGCCTCCTGGTTAGCATTTCGAACATCTTCTCCGTTCACTGTCAGTATCTGGTCTCCTTGCATCAATCTCCCATCCGTATCTGCTATTCCTCCTTTCACAATGTCTGACACAAACACCCCGGTATCATTTCTGCAAATACACACATGGAATTTGCATTACAGTGTTGTTTGAGGGTCATTTTTATGGCTTACTGCTGGGAACACAATAAACATTGTCTCATTTTGCACTTGAGTAACAGTGGCTTAGGTCCTCTACAAATAGCCACTTTGCTTAGGCACAAAAATGACATGTGAGGCCTTCAAGCCCACAGGACCCAAGCATCAGACCCCAACAGAAACATAAACATGGCCAGCAAGTTCCAGACATTGACTGACCTGGCACATTCATACCTTTTACCAACAATACTGAGGCCTAGACCTTTGCCAGGCTTCTTTTGGAGCTCAATATTGAGTACATCATACATGTCTTCCTCCTTGTACTGGGCCTCATCTCTGTACACAGTCAGACGAACTTTTTGGGGAGTCTGTCGGAGGACATTTATCGCTTCATCATGTGTGGCATTCCTGAGGTCAATCCCATTCACCTGCAATGAAAGCATACAATGATTAAATGTACGGAACCTTCCAGCAAACAAATAGAAGATTCCTAGCTAGCAAATGACAACAAATATGACCAAAGAAACCGCCACACCTCCAATATCTGGTCCCCAGCCCACAGTCTCCCATCTTTAGATGCCGCTCCTTCTTCATACACTTCATGGATAATGATTGCTCCCTGCAGATAAATAAAACAAAAATAAACTGCACATTGAAAGAAAATGCCCTACATTGAACCAAGAACTACTGAAAATTCCTACTATAATTCATCAGTGATAAACGAAAGTCAGATGTATGATGAAAAAATTACCACAATATTTAAAAAGTTCATTTATATTTTCAATTTAAGAAGTACTTTTTTCTTTTTTTTTTTTTTCTTGAACTGATATGATTGGTATTTTTCTATAACTGATACAGAAACAAATTAAGAAAAAAAATCTCTTTTATCAGACATTTTAATTTCATTATTTTCACTTGAGTGAAACATATTTTTTTAACCAACCAGCAAAGTGTCTGCTCCTCCAACAATGCTCAGACCAAGACCAGTCCGCCCTTTCGAGATATCAATGGTTGTTTCACATCCAGGAATGATGGGACAAGTAGATGGGTCAGAGGCTAACGTGGCTGGAGTTGAAGATCTGCTTGTGTCTGAAACAACAATTTAACATCATGGTTACAGTGAGGGGCTCAATATTAGAAAATATTAGAAGTTAAAACAGCATTTTGAGAGTCCATTGACACTTCTACAGCAACATCTGAACAGCTGACCTACAGAGAACAATGCTGCTCACTCTCCCTTCCCCTCAGACAAGTATTATCCTGTAGATTTAATTGTAGTTGTCCTGTTTTCATACCATCAAATACCTGGATCACAGTCCAGATAGCTAAAAAAACCTATTGTACAGAACAGATTGTACTTAGGATAGAATTTAAACAGCTATCCTAGAAACTACTATGCAATGTAGATCAGAGACAGATGAAGTACATAGTACGTGTTAAATACACAGATTCAAGGATGTCAGCCCTGCTCTTTCGCAAAGGGTCAAGGTCCATCTAACTAAATATTTCATCTCAGAATTAGATCTGTACCATGAAAAACAATGTTAAGTGTGAACCAGATAGATAGTTATTTCACATGGTCAGCAATTCATGCTCAAGCCAAGGGGTTTATACACATCATTATGCCTACTGGCCAGCAAAAAGAACTTTTTACACAAGTCCAACTTTTAACTGGCCACTGACACAGCTTTTGGAAGTAGTAAGTTTCAGGGTGTAAACATCTATTCTCATAGTACAAACACATATGGTGTCCTTCTGTAGCAATTTATCTGCAAATTCAGTATCTTTGGTATGTCACAAATGGATCTTTTCTTCATTATTTTAGTCAGTACTGTATCCTTCACAGAAAAAAACAATGCTGAAAATACTAAGAAGGGATATTGTGTAGCAACTAGTGGAAGGAATCAGCAATCAAAACACCTGGGACGTTCCAATCATCTCTTTCATTGATGTCCTCTGTGCTTTAAAGATAAATTAAAATTACATTTTTTTCCAAAAGGTAAAAATAGGCATCAAGATCCTCTTGAAGCACTTCAAAAGGGCACTGATTAAAAAAAGTTTTACTGAAACTAACAGAGTACCTGACCACTCAGAATATGGATTTGTGTTAAATACTTGGATATAGCCTAAGCAATAGATCTTGCAGGAACAGTAAGCCTCAAAACTACAAGTCTTGGCCTCTGAAGGGAACCAGAAGGGTAATAGACACTTTTAAAGGGTAAAGCTACTGTGCGAGTATAGGACACATTACTGTTCTGTTATGCAAGTTCTTCAGTTTGAGCTAAAGAGGTGTCATGGTTAGGCTGGGCTGGCTAATAACAAACAACAGATGCTCTCTTTAACCTCTCTGCCTTCAGCGAAGAGAAAGAATGAGCGAGAGAGAGAAATTACGGGTTGAAAAAGGAAGTAAACTATTTTAGTGAAATATTATTAATAAAACAATGGAAAGAAAACATAATAACAATAACAGGAAAATAATGAAATCTATAGAATATCTACAAAACCTGAGCTCCCAGAATGACAATCAAGTCACCATGAGACCCTGGGGAAGTCCCAGTCTGGACTCAGCAATGGATGGAAACTGGATTCCACATCTGGATTCAGGAATGCACAGATGAGGATGAAAGGCAGATGAACAGACAGAGTCCTCCTCAGGCACCAACTACTGAAGAAAGAGGCTGACCCTTTGATCCCTCAGTTCTTATACCAGTCATAACACACATGGGATGGAATACATTGATAGTTAGTTTGGGGTCACCTGTCCTGTCTGCTCCTCCCTGCAGATGTGACCCCTTCATGCTATTCCATTTCTGACCGTCCAACTTGGTATATGACAAAGTTAGCTGACCTTGGTCGTTATAGCAATAACTACAAGCAAGAGCCTCTCCGCATGCCATTTCTTGGTGTCAACTATGAACATCAGACTTTTATCTGCTAGAAGCAGACACTGTCTGAAATATATGCCATTAATTTCAGAGAGTGCAGTTAGAAGAGACTTAACTGGAAAGTAAAACTACTGAAAAATAAATTTGTTCTGTATTACCTCAAACCAGAACTGTAGGGGGGTCAAAGCTTAAATATAATTCAGTCCAGAAGGCATAAGATGTACATTATATATGTGAACTGAGGAATTGGAAGGGAGTCTTGGTATGCAATGTCAACCTCATCTAGTTAGCTGCGCCAGTATTGGGCAAAAACCAGCCTACGTAGCACTGCTGGAAACACCAACATTGGGTAATGATGTAGTAGAAATCAGACCAATAGTGAAGAGGTAGTTATGTACAGGCTGCATATTTGGAAGGAGTCCATGCACAGAAAACAAGGTGCAAGGGCAGCAAAAAGCTGTGCTCGGTAAAAGAAAGCGGGGGAACAAATTATAAAATCAGGCAGAGAACCAAGAGGAAGATCTTTCAACAGTTTGGCTGTGTAAATGGCAGTGAAGCTAAGCTGAATCACAAAACCCCAGAACGCTGGAGGTAGCACTGCTGAAATCTCCTTAGGTCTTTAGCCCTAGGACTTGCTGTGGCAGGGTGGAGATGGAAGCGATAGACTTGGATAAAGCAATAGATTTTATCCTAAACCTAAATGCAGAAAGGAAGACAACACAATTATTAGCTAGTAGGTCTTCTGTGTTTTTCTTAACATTTCTTTATAGTAATATAATTGCATGTCAATGCTACTGCTAGCAATAAACAATAGAAACATGAGTCTGTAATACTTGCAGCAATGTACATACAAACTAACTGTGATGTGTGCATTACTCGATTAAGTTATTATTAGCTTCTTAGTAGTGTGTCACTTAACCAATAACCAGCATAAGTCACATCTTGACTCTCCACTCTAAAATGGAAGAATCAAACATGGCTAGTCATAAACAGCAAGACAGTCTAAACCATCCTCCTGTTCCAGGAAACATGACATGACTTTTCTCCCTCACTTAAAGCCATGTCTCCCTCTTAATTCTAGAAAACCATGACAGAACAACCCGCTGCACAGCCTTTGGGAGGGAGGAGGAAATCCCTCCATCCTCCCATTACTGCAACAGGCCAGCTGGAAGGCAAGAGGTAGGTCTTTGGCACTGCTTTATTTCGATGGATCCGTAATTGGAAAGCACTAGAAAATACAACTCAGAAAACAGCTGAGTGCATACAAAAAATAAACTTGTTTACAAGCTGGATCTTCATTTTTATGTCACAACCCCAGTGATGACAGACACACAAGGATAACTTTACTTTTGACTGCTTCTGGTTCTGGTGAGCTGGAAGAGGGGGCAGTTGCTGGTGGCTGCATATTTCTCCTCTCTGCTGGGGCAGTGGTGGAAGGGAATGGTGCTGCAGTCAGGCTATCCATCTCTGCTGAGTTGATTGTAAGCCTCACCATAGTTTTGGATGTCTTCAAGAGACTAATAAACTGAATGATACAGAGAAAAGCCAGTGAAGCATGTGACTGGAATGTTCATTTATAAAACAAAAATAAAGCACAAGAAGGGATACTGAAAAACCTGCAAAATTAATTGCCACCTCACAGAAAAGACACCAAATCCTCCTGAGACTTTATATTTTAGTAGAGTTAGAAGTAACTTTAGGAATTAGTTACTCAGTCTTTCTGTCTCTTCTTCCAAAGCCTACCTACTTCCCTGCAGACAACTTCACTATCTCATACTCATTTATTGGTTCAGACATAGCAGCACATCAAAGAGTAAGATGGATGCACTCCTAACTGGCCTTTAACAAACAGGAAGTAATCTTCTCATGCCTAAGGAATCACTTTTCTTGGTAGTAAGACAGGTGCTAGAAAAAAAAGTCCTCCTTGATTCATTACAGAACCCCGACTGAGTTTGCAGAAGTATAGGTTAGGAACAAATCTTGCTATTTAGGAATGGAGATAGTATTCTCCAAAGGGTTGAAATACCAGGCTTGGAATATAATGAGGCCATTATTACAAACACTCCCTATGTATAAGGACAGTTCACGACCTAATTTACCACTGGTGCAACTCACCCATGCAAACTTACACATATTAATTTTATTGCTCTAATACTTTTAAAGTATTTAGGAGTAGCCATGAAAAGTCATTATTGAGCAATAGTTCACAGCTTTTGTCCCACAACTAAGTGCCTCTCAGTCGTGAGCTCTGAACCACAGGGGGGGAAAATATCACATTTGTAGCACTGAGAGGTATGATTCATGCAGTGCATTAATGTAAAACAGCAGCTGAGTTTTAAGTTCAGGTTTTAGTTTATTCTGCAGTAGCTTCCTTATCCAGAAAATGTGCATGGATTCCTTTGGTTCTTTAGCCAGCTTTGAAAACGCAGTCATGCATATAGTCATAGAAACCTCACTGGTTTAAGACACAATCACCTCCTACATTAAATGGTATGTTTTCTGCAACATTCCTGACACTTCAGAGGCACCTTTTCTACTGGATATCCCACAACAATTTCATCATCCACTGCCAGGATCTGATCTCCAACTTTGATTCGTCCATCCTGGAAGAAAGATAGAATAAAAATATGAGCTCTGGATGCTGCTCAAAAAAACCATTTTTCATTACCTATTTGGATTTAAATGTTCTCACACCTTTGCTGCTGCACCATGATCTGTTAAGCTCTTAATAACTACTCCATTAACTGTGTCTTCTTCACTAATGGCAATTCCAAAGCCTCCTTGATCCTGGGGCAAACAGAGAAATGCAAATGGTAGGTACTGTGTCTATCAAAATGTTAGAATACATTCACTAAAGACTAGCAAAGCCTGCAGACATAACACAAGTTTGGGTTTTCACAAATCAGTATTTTTAATTAATCTATTTCTGAAATATATTTTGCCAACCTACAAACAGTATATTGGCTACTAGGACAAATCTGAAACACTTCTGAATTAAAATTCACTCTTTTGAAACTTATGAGGAACTTCTAGCCATTTTCTCCTAGTTGTACAACTTCCACTAAGTATGTATGTTGTCTGGGGTGATTTGGTGCTTATAATATGGTAGTTCATTTACTTTGAATAACTAAGGTAATGATTTTACCTGAGGCACCACCAGAAGCTGGTTACCAAAAGTTTTTCAAATAGGACAAGAGGTCATTTCTTCAGGAGATACAGGCAAATACATGTGAAGCTAAAGACAGTCACAAGGTTGCCAAAGGCAGTCATTACTTCAGGAAAACTTTGGGGTCCATTCACAAACAGGAAGAGAAAACCTCTAGATAGATCTATCCTGACTTCCAGTAAAAGACAGTTTGTTCACCATAAGAGGGTCTCCATTATAAAAAAGCAAGTTACTGAATACAAATGTGGCTGATATAAATTTAAGTTTCAGCACATACCTTAGGCAGTTCCACATACTGAATGTTTTTACATGAACTGAAGTCAGAACAAGCATTGGAGTTTGCAGCACTGATAACAATCTAACAGAAAATGAAAATATAGTTGTGAGCAACATTTTGCATCACAATAAAGTAGCACACAATCCTTTCAAGTGGATCTGATGATCTTCTGAATACCTTTGAACTGTTATAACCCTATTCACAGGAACGTTAGACTTACTTCATAGTTTAGATGACCATAAAATAAACTAGAATTGAACACAGATGTACTAAGTTTAGCAGCTTGACTAACATCTCATTTCTTTTTCCCTTGGATTACTTTTCCTTTTGTAGTAACTGCTACACAGAAAGGGCACTCCTCTGTCCCCAACAATGTTAGTATCTTAGTCAAATGAGAAAAAGAAAAATTTACCTCTTGATGTTGAAGTGTCCCAGAAGTAACCTGGGAACCGTCTACTGACTTTGAAGGGCAAACAGCCATCTGATTTACTGCATCTTTACTTCTACAATAGATTCAGTTAAAGAATGTAGTAAACATGTAGTAATACAGCACCGTATTTCTTAGAACAATTGTAAGTCTAGCACTTTCTTTTACTTTATTACTGGCACTCACAATGCAAGTATCAGCAAAGAAAACTCAAGACATGTTTACCAATGACTAAGAACTGGGTTCAAAACCACATCTACCTTACCAAAATTAAAAATAAAACGGAAACATTCTGAAAAACTTGAGCTTATTAAATATAAAACTTTTTAAACAAACCTTTAACCATAACCTACCTGATAAAGATTATTTTTACTTTAGATGGTGCACATTTGATTATGGAGGAAGCATTCTGATGAGTCCTTCCATAGAGTATTTGCCCATTTATCTATATAAGGGAAGGTTGCAATTATTTCTCAAAATATTAATTCCCTTAAACTAATTTTAAGCCTTAAAAAAATCCATTATCCCACATCACTGGCTAAAGCAGCAATTGTATTAAAATAACAGAGTATCTTGTGTCCTGCTTTTACTCCCTTCTGGTAAAAAATTCTTTATAGTTTGATTTCAGACTAACACCATCACAGTGCTAAAAACGTCCTTCTCTGAGTCACACTGGGTTGACCTGGCACATCATCTATTTCCCCTTGCCATTGATAACCTCATGACTGATGTGGTGATAAAGCAGGGCCATGGGAAATTCTAACCATTACAAATAAATGAATCACTTATATCCAGCAACAAGATTGCTATTACTTATCAAACCTTAGCTCTGAGCCAGGCACCTTAAACACAGGAGTCTGAACAGTGGTACATTTACAATCTGAAGATTTGACCTGGCAATCACTGTGTTCACTTGGGAGAGTAGACTCACTGAAATCCCCTGAAGGGCCTATGATTCAGCTACGGTTGGAGGTACCGGTATGAATTTGTAGAATAAATTGGGTCACATGTTATTAATTGCATTTAAAATTTGCAGTGCAGAAGTCCATTTTTAAGAAAGGGGAAATGACTGGAAAACACAAAGGGAAAATACTTTAACACATATTGGCATAGTGCTAATATAAGCAAATCAGCAGTGAACAGTGAGCAACAGACACAAGACAATGGGCTGAAGGTTGAGCATAACAGCAAAGCCTCAGCTCACACACAGGCTGCGTCCACCAGACATAGTCACAAGGACACTGAGCCCCATCATTTACACTGGAGGTGACAATGTAGATGCAGCACTGCTTCCAGTGTTTCCCATGGCTCATGAAGAATCACAGTCAGATAATCAGCTGGAAGATGGGGCATGGCCCACCAGAGCTGATAGACAGCTACTTAGGAACACATGGAGCAAGCTCAGATGTCTCCTCTCAGAGGAGGTGAGACAATCTTTTAGCATCAATTTGCGGGTTTACAGTATGGACAGTAAGCAAAAAGCCACATGACAGCAGGCTCATACAGTTGTTTTACAATGTGTTCCGAGGATACTCAGCATCAGCAACATTAAGGTTTTAAAAACAGATGTTTTAACTGATTCAAGATAATGGTCTAGAAGGTAACAATGGACTCTGAAACTAACAGGTCCCTCCACAAGACTAGTTCCACAGCACCGTGAAACCCTAAATTTCAATCTTAGTCTGCAACTGCCAACATATGCTGTTTACTCTCTCAGTGTCTCCTTCAAGCTTTTTTCAGTCTCACCACTTCCTCCCTGTACCATCTCCCCACAGTGCATCCTCACACATATCTCCACATACGCTTTTGAAGTTACACACAGCAAGGGTAATGTTACCTGCTACTATCAGAAAGAATAGGAAAAGCTATAGCGCAGAATACTTCTGCAAGTATCATCAAGTGAGCTGTGGTTAACATAAAAGTATCCCTTACGCTCAAATACATACAGGAATGTTAGCCGCACACTCAGCAGTTCCCTCCACAAAAGCCTCTACAAAACAGCCCAAATCTGTCATGAGACAGAAGTCCATAATACGAATGGATCTGTTTCTGTTTTCCCAATTTAATTTCCATTTTATATGTTACACAACATAAAAACATTCTGATACTACCACACTTCCGGTAAACAGAGAAGGAATTAGAAAGTCTGGAGCAGTCCACAGATGGATGGAGTAAAGGACTTCAATATTTTCTATGGTCTGCAATGCATTGCTCTTCCATACATCTTCACAACCCAAAATATTATATGATCCCCCATTTTTATCCATTTTTAAATACACACACATCTTTACTTAGTACTACTATAACCAGGAAAAAAAACCAAAAATCCCAGCTGAAACTATTTGGCATACACCAGAATTAAAATCTGGTACTACAGTGATGTCAATTTGGATAACTTGGGGATTTCCAAGACAAATGAAGACTATCTATATTGCAGCAAGAATCTAATATTTTAGTGTATTTTGAGTCAGAAGGTTTCATTATAAATTGCAAAGACTCACCTCTAGTAACTCATCTGCAATCTGTAACCTGCCATCTTTGCCAGCTGCTCCATTTGGATCAATTCCCACTACAAAGACACTCATCCTGGAGCGGTCTTTGTTTCCAGCAAGACTAAGTCCCAGGCCTGTTCTTCCTTTTTCCAGCTCAATCACATGTAGCTCTCCTGTTAGATTTCCATAGCGCTGCATGATCTTCTCTAAATATAAAAATGTGAGCAGCAGAGGATAGATTTACATTAGAAAGTTTTACAGGATACTTAGAGAGTCAAGATCAGTGTCCAGTGGGCAGTATCTGACAGAAGAATCCCAAACTGGTGAGAAAATTTTACGTGTACATCACACTTTCTCTTAAGTTAAACCTCAGATGATTTATAACAATATTTCTAGTTTCTTGTTTTCTTTCGAACTTCAGAAAACATTAAAGCTTCTCTTAAAAAAGAAGACTTTCACAATAAAAGCAATTAACCTCCCTCCAGTAACACCTTCAAGTAACAAACAGACACTATCACATCAATCACTGCCATCAGTTAACTAAAGTACACTGAAAGTCTTCAAGTAGTCCTGCATGTGAAACAGTGAATTTGGACCACAGAGGAAAGCAGAGAAAGAAGAAAAGTTAGTTTTATATTTCACCATGTGGATCTGACCAAGCACAACTGAAAGCTGGCAACAACACTTAACACTCAAACCACGCAGCACATGAGAATAAAGTATTTCAAACGGAACCCCCCAAATCTTATGCTACAGACCTATTTCAACTCTGAGTATTCAAACATTAGGATAAACTTACTCCAGCTATAACCAAACTCATCCTCCTTTTCCACATCCTCTGGGACTCTGCTAGAAGATGACTGTGTAGCATCACAGCTCATTCCTGAAAATGTTGAAGGAGGGGACAGAGGCAAGTTACCAAGCGAAGTCTTTTCTGGCTCTAAATCCGACTGGCCAAATGCCTGTGGAGAATAAGAAAAATACAGTGGCTAAGCAGGTGCAGAATCTGTATAGGCCAAACTAGCATAGAAAAATGTTGAAATGGCCACGACTATGACTTTGAAGTTTAAAAACCAAGCAGCTGGAATTCTAAATTAATAACACGTCACAGAAAGGCTACAACAGATCCAAAATAGAAACAAACACCGGGTAAGGTAAGAGATAACATCACTCCAAAATGTATTCGGAAGTAAACAGAACTCACAATAAAAGCCCAATTCAGTAAAGTTTTATGTGCCACTTCACATTTCAGAAAAAGTTTTTTTACAAAGATTGATATTTTTTTTAATGCCATATTTGTAAACGACTTCTATCTCATTTTATATTTAAAAGCCACTACATGTAATTTCTTCCTATGATATGCTTGGAAAGCCAAATAGGAGGAAAGGGCAAGGAAAAAAAGAGCTTAGTCCTTTCAAAAACACCTCCAGAAAAAAGAAAATAAATGGCATATTAACTGAAAGGACAATTTAAAAACAAAATTACACAAATGATAACTGAAGAAATCCACAGTAACTGGACTTGTTAAATCTTATTTATTGTTTTCCTACAAGCTGCACAGGGGAGATCAAATAAAGGAGTATACATATTAAATCACAAAGGACAAAAATACTTTCGGTCTTGATGTATGTGATCTCTTCATATTCACAAAAAGTGAAAAGTATCAACACATGACTACCGCAATATAATGGTTAAATTCCCAAATCCACAATCTGGCAAGCCTCCATTCAAGTCAGTTTCCCTGAGGAATATGGACTCTGATCAGGGATTTGGCTAAGTTTTTATAATTTATATCATTTTGGACTGCTCAGAGTAAACATATAGGCAAGAAACTCATGTCTGAATATCATAATTCTGAAACTTATGCATGCCCAATAGAATTTGATACTTCACAGATCAGCTGTTGACAAAAACCAAAAATTTCAGATGAAAATCAAGTATTTTTCCAACACTAGAATCTTCAGGTGTTGCCCTAGCTTTGCCTCCATTAGCAAAAGTTTGAACACAGTAACTCAGATGGTGTCTCTGGGTGTCAAAAACACTTGAAACAATTTCTTCATCAGAGGCTACACTGAAATGAATAACAACATATACCTTGGAGGACTTTAATCTGCTTTAAACTGAAGGTGTTGAAAAAGCTAGGAAGCTATCGATGTAGTCATACTGAGATTAAAGGACAGTCCTTGTCTCTCAGGGGAAATGAGTTAACCTCATTCTCTCTGTACTCCAACACGTTAAAGAAAATCCAAATGCCCTATTTCAGTTCCTTTATTCTGCTTCTGCTTGAAAAAGACTTTCCTTTCATTCAGAAACTTGTTCTAGGAGTTTAACTAATGGGTCATTAAATGTCAAAAGTGTGGGAAGTTTTAATACAGCACCCTAGTCAATCATTTTTATAAAAAAAATGTATCAAATCTAAGACATATTCAAATCTGAGACAATGCCATCCTGCTGAGATACCTTGCATCACTAAGCTTTACAAAGAAATTATTTATAGTTTGTGCAAACTATACTCAAAACAGTCACAGGGCAGACCTAAGCTTCAACTGACGCAGGAAAATTCTAGTGAAGACATTGTTACCCACCAGAATGAGGGTGGGGTGGAAGCACTACTAAATAACATTCGAAGTGATTTTTCCATGTATCCTCCATAGAGAAAATCTAGTGACATTTTTTACCTCAAAAAGGGGTGAACGGAAGAGCAGTTCTAGAAACACCTACTTTTCAGAGTGCTTCTTAGAGTTTTTAACTAGAAAGCTACGTAACATAATGAAAAAATGAGGAAATGGCATGAAGCAGACCAGAGCAGCAGACCTTACAGTAGTCTACTTGTTTTAAAAACAAAATTAACATATCAGTTTAGTGGTAGTCTTGGTAAATGACAGCATCCAAGAACTTTGCAAAATTAAAGAAGGCATAAAAAAAAAAAAAAAAAGAACCCAAAATTGCTCTCAAGGATCTCTGGAAGAGCTATATGGTATGGATGTATGGCTACATGGCTAGAGATTAGCACTTATGAACTGTGGCCACAATAATTCAATAATTTGACTGACAAAAAAATTCTTCTTTCTGTAACTCTGTGCATGCACACATAAAACTGAGTATGTCTGATGTTTAAGGAAATGCTGAAACAAAGGTAAAAGCAAGGCTCCTTTGTGAGAAGGGTACAAAGGGTGTTACAATACCATTTGGGCAGAAGTGACTGCATCCTGCCTCCAGAATTCAGCCTGTCATGCATGCATCACCAGCAGTAGAAGCTGGCCCCCACAGGTTATACACACATAAGACTTTTGCTCCCTGAATCGGGCAACACACAAAAAAATCTAAAATACTTTAACTCATGAAATACTTTCAGTGTGCCACAGCACAGTATTTCATTTAAAATGCAAAGCATCAGACAGTGCATGAACCCATCCATCTACCAGGGTCACTCAGATCACAGCCAAGCAAATATGAAAAATGGTAGCAAGTTTGGAGCAGTATCACTTTCAACAACAGAGGCACACAAGGAGGAAGAAGCAGTAGTCCAGAAGGTATCACAGGCCATGTACAGATGTACAGCACATACATGGTAGGACCCACTCACTGGAATTAAGACAAACCTTGAATGGTGTGGGAGCAAAAGGGTTAGTTGGGGAACAACGGAAGGTAACCCTATTTGGATTCGATACCTCCTACAGTAACAGAAAACAGCAATCCACATGTTACAGCACCTTTGGCAATACACATCATTATTAATGAATAACTCATTTTCAGTTATGGATTCATATTACTAACTGCAGCAACTTTATTAACTCCATTTATAAAGGGAAAAAAGTATTTTAGGGCTTATTAAGAACCCTGATTCGTCAAAGTTTCTTGCTGTACATGAACCTTAGTTCAGCAGAAGTGACAGAGATGACAAAAGGCCATTCTTATCTCAATGTTAAAAAAGGACTTATGCAGAAACTGCAAAACCGCTAGTTTTTCTCTAAAATTGTGTGTAATTTTTTTTCAGAAATACTTTTGAAAATATAGAAAATACAAGCCGTTGTTTATGTTACACTTCTACTCCCTTTCCTCAGGAACAAACACAAAGACAGATTTCAAAAACATGCATACAATTATACACCACGCATCGTATCATAAATGTTTGTTGTACATTCGATATATTCGAAAACATGGGAAAATTCACAAAGGGCATAATCACTCCCAAGACATAAAACCAACTAGAAATTATGTTATTAAATCATAAATGCATGCATCTAAGAATTAAGCCTTTATTTATTATCATGTTAGAGGTTACCTCTATTTCCAATATCAGTAACCACGCAGTAAGCAATAACCACAAAAAAAACCCATCTAACTTTTTCCATATTTCCAAAGATGTCAGCATCCTGTTCATAGTGCATTAAACGAATTTTCAGGAAGCAGAGGGAAAATATTTTCAGCATCATAAAATGAAAGCTGCCAATGTGCTTCCTTTTCATGCAAAAAGAAAAAAGAGGTATCAAAGCTGGAAAGTCCTTCCCACATAAAAAGAAAATGAAATGCATAGAAGAAAAACACCTCACACTGATGAGAGAGTCACACTCGGGTATTTTAACGTATACCGCTGGGACTGTTTCTGTAATTGACAACCTATTCCTTTTGTAGCTCTGATTAGATTAGATTTAGTGGTTATAAATAATGGAGTGGACATTTTTTACGTCTTCAAAATTTTTCTATGTGCATGCATGTCTGTGTCTTTTTAATTTACTACACAAATTTCCACTCTCATCAGCACAATATTTTACCAAATTGTTATAAAATAATTTAAATGAAGAGAGAGACACTAATGGCAAAGAAGCACACATAGAATGTTTGGTGAGTCAAAAGCAGTATGTCATCATCCAACCTTGTTAGTGTTGAACTGAGAAGAATCAGCAAACGGGTTAGTGCTGCTGAAGACAGCTGGCCTACAGAAAAGACTGTTCTGCGAGAAAGGCAGGGAAGGGTTCTAAAAGGAAAACATAATATGAACTGAGCAAAAATGTTTTTAAATTAACCCTTTGTGACTCCTGAAACAAAAATATTTATTAGCAGCCTGTGCTAAGCAAACAAGGTCCACTTTCTGCACTTTGCTACACACACTGTGTTTGTATCAGCTATGTTTAGTAGAGCATAAAGGAAAAGCACTGATCTTCATACCTGTTCTAGCCCCTGAAGTGCATTCAGTGCAGAATTCAGCAGCATGAACAACAGAAAATTTACTTGCAGTGATATTTGTACAATTTCATTCAAGCATCTCAGCATATGGATACTCTTACGCATTAATTAGTTATAAAATTGTGGACTTTTGGAATACAATAAACACAATTATTTGTAGTCATGTAGTAGGGTTAGTTTTATTTTTAAAACCAGAGACTAATTCTCTTAATTTGATTTACCTCTTGTGGTAACACTTTCACTGTGCATTTAATAAAAGAGAAAGTTTAGTAATATTATGAATTCTCTTTAGAGATGCCTATCTAAAAGTAACTTTTACAGATCAATTTGTGTGTGTGTGCATGCATCTATAATTTACTGAATTTACAGTTTAATGAAACTAAATTCTCTGGTCTCCTTCTTAAACCATACAAGATACTTACTATTATTTAACACAAAAAGAGTTTTCATATTTAGACAAAATTAAAGGACGTATTTGGACTATTTTTTATTCCTTATCTTTTTTGTACTGTTACCTATTTTGAGATCAGAACCTATTTAATAAAGAGGCAACTACTCTGATTTTGCATAGTGTGTTGGAAATACAGTTCAAAATACACAGAAAAGTAATTTCTACGCTAGGTATATCAACTGGCAACTGCCTAAATGTCTTTGGGCTCTAAGTTTAACACTGCTGGATAATAAGCAGTGTAGTAAGTGCAAAGGAATGTGAAAAGCTTGCAGCATTAACTGATACATTTATATCATGGTAATTTAATACAGATGTCTGTTAACATCTAAAAATTCCTTAAAGCATTTTGGTTTCTTAGATGCATTTGAAAATAGAAAACACATCCCTAAACATTTATTCTCAAATATTCTTTTGCAAAACACATGTAATTTGGTAAGACAACAGATATCTTGGCTCTACAGTATCTTCAGCAATGAGAAAGTAGAACTGTGCATGAACAAGGTTTCTTCACTGCTGAATCACTGAAAGTCAACAGGCAGTTTCCCTACAGTACAACACGATTTTCTGTTTACACATGCAATTCACATTTGATTTTGTCTTTTATAAAGAAAAATTGGGAAAAGTAATTTGCCAGCATAATAATCCTATTACAATTTAACTGTTACATTTGTCTTCAGCATGAAATCTTAAATAGTATCTTGATGAAATTTTAAGCAACTGAAATATGCATCACTAACATTTTGCATATAAACAGTAAAATCCTAATAAAAGAGAAAACAAAAGATCAGCCACAATAATTCAAAATCTTGCCTTCTGTATTTTAGCTACCTAAAATACTACTACGGGCTCAAACTCTAATCAGTGTAACAGCATTGTATTCACATGGACTGACTACCATGATAAAATATGAAGTATTTGAGTTTGCTTAAACAATTAGGTTTAGCATGCAGAGTCTAGAACAAGAAAAGCAAATATTAAAATAAAGGGTATTTTTTCTTTTTTACTGTTTTTTTTTTCCTAAAACAAATTGTAACAGTATTTTCTTTTTTTTTTTTTTTTTTACCAACTTGTGTTTAGCATTTTTATTAATGTGTCCAGCACGCTAAGCCATCAGAAAGCAGCTAGCATTTTTCTCTTAGCCCTACAAATTATCTGGGATGACAGCCATGGTGACAGACTAATTCTCACCCAGAAATACCCAGAGCAGTAGTAATATGAAGCACAGATTGGATGGGTAACTGCTTGCTAGCAGAACTATCAGCTATCTTTTTACAGCCTATTTGCATTACTTGGGCTATTCTGGAGTACACTTAGGTTCTCTTTAACTACTAGAGCAGCCTGAAGGAAAAAAAAAAAAAAAAAAAAAAAACAAAAGAGAAAGAAAAAGGTCTTGGTGTTTCCCNAAGAAACTGACTCATTAGCAACATGTCACTTGAAACTGACTGCCTTGCTAAATACATAGCAGTACCATATTAAATATAGCTACCGTGTGGAGGCAGCTAGTTATCTGGGTGACTGCACATGAATGAAGGCAGGAAATTCCCTTATAAGATCTTATTATAAAGTACAGAAGCAAGTTTCAAAAGATGAAAACAACAAATATAATGCCATTTACAAAGATCACAACACAGCATGTGTACAGTAAGAGCATTTGTAACGTTTCTACTTACAGAGAAACAAGGGTTTGTTAATAAACAGTCAAGAAATAACTGAGAAGCTTAATAATTGGAAAAGAAAGAGAACATAGAACTACAATTAAGAATAGCAAACGAGCATTCTGTAAATAAAATTAAGATGTGATAAAGTAACGGCATCATTCCCATCCCAAACTGTCCTAAACATTCTGATTCTGCCGTGGCAACTTTGTTCACATCACAGCAAATGCAAAAGCCTTACTTTAGTAGCTTGAACATCAATAACCAACATTCAACAGAGCTTTTTCATGCAACTTTACCTTAGATGACTGACGATAAAATGGGTTAGTAGTTTTCTGCCCACAGGGAGCAGAAGCTGAAGAAGGGTTATAAAGAGACTCTGGCTGGGGAACAAGAGTTATGAGACAACTAGTAAATAAACACGCAGCTTACACAGACTCTACAATGAGGAAGTTTAGCTTCTAGTGATGCAAGCAACTTATATTAAAACTCAGTAGCTTTTGTCTGCAATGTCCATGCAGCTTAGTGACGGAAAACTTCCGTGTACTTCTAAGTCCTTTCATTAATGTCCAATGAATTTTTTAACAGGTGCTGTATTTCTGCATGCGCTCCTCAGACATGCTGTCAATCTCTAAGAGCTGGTTTTAGTTAGACTCCTACTCTGCCCCCCAACAAATTATCTTTCTTGAGGCTTTTCAAAATAGTTTGAGGACGGCGTGCTGGAGGGTAATTCCAAATCCAAATCGATTTCATTCTAAATGGAAATAATACTTAAATCAAATATTTGTTCCTAAAATAGCTGAGATGGAACTTTCAGGATTAAATATCCCATTCCCAAACACCACCACCTTGAACATTTGTTTCATCTACTACTATGCATTATGTCTCTTTTCATAGTCTTTATGCTTACCTTTGATCTGCTTATAATGCTCTGTACCATAAAGACTACAGGATTGCCTGCCTTCCGTATGGCTTCCACAGCTTGCTCATGACTGGCATCTCTGAGGTCAATTCCATCCACCTGTAATTGGAAGACCTCACCTTAACGTTGTAAGAAGCTATAAGAACCATTAGTCAGCTTGGGGTTTTGATTAGAGAAATTTAACTAAAACCTAAGCCCAAACCTCTGTTACTGGTGGAAAGTTTTCTACTGACTTGGCTTGAGGTCCCTCACACACAGGTTTGAGGTTTTCCAAGAGCACTGAAAGGATACCAAGTAAATATTTTCCACGGTTTTGAAAACACATTTCTGAACATTCTTGGTTTAGGCTCCATACATTTTCCCACAGGCAATGTAATACAAGAGACAGAATAAAATGAAGAGATAAGACAATCTGAAGAGTGGTAGTGTCTGCAAAATACCCCTTCCTGTAAATCCTATCTCAGAATAACCTACCTCTCAGGACTTTCAAGAGATTTACAAACTGAAACATGTTAGGTGCTGGAGGGTCTTTCATTACTGGGTATTATGTCACTATCATGTACTTTTTTCCCTCTCTTTTGATTTTTTTTTTTTTTTTTTAGAACAAGGTAAAACCGATTTTAGCTACTACCACTTTCCCCAGAAGTTAAATTTTTTAGGTCAGAGGTGAAAAACTTTCTCTCTTCTAGAAGAAAGCATTTACAAAGGTTAGCTAAATTTTTTGCCTGGTTGCTTTTCTTCATGCCTTCATATACACTGGTGTATAAAACAGTTTGTCTTGCAGTCCCGGTAAGAACCATGTTATGGTGAGGTTAGCATCAGTAAAGCATTCTTGCAATGACCATAATAAAAGCTAGACACTAACACAGAAAGGTTATTTGTTAGTGGCAATTCTTGCACACAAAGTTATATATTGAGGATTACCACTAGCTATTTAATTGTTTAGCTCTACCTTAAACTTAACCATCCAGTGAAAATAAAGAGAGCATAAAAACAATCTGAGAGAGAAAATTCTAAACCTGTGAGGAACAGAACAGTCACACCAAGGCTCTCCAACTCCTCATGTCTGAAATACTTTCTGCACTAACAGAGAGAAAAGGCCAGATATTCCACAACTTGAGAAACTGAAATAATCCATTCAGATATAGTCACATTAACACAACATTACCTACTTGATTTCATTCACCCACTCCAACTTCTGCAAGCATCGTCAGAGACAGTCACTGGATTCATAAAAATCCAGGTATACAGATGGAATGAAAGTTTTGAACTTTGCCACCCACATCCCAACTTGTTATACACTGGAAACCCTTCCACCCTGTTGCAGAAAGTGCTACCTCTATTAGGGTATTATTTCAAGATTCTTTATATAGATACTGTAGCAGACGTTAAACTGCAGTTTGAATAGCACCATGTAAAACAAGCCCAATTTGATCCAGGGGAAGAATCACCATCTCTATCACCCTGTTTTTTATGTTCTTACTAATGGACAGTCAGCTAAGGACATCCAGCAGGGTTAAGAGGAGTGAAGTTCCTAATGGCCTGATACTGGAGACGGCGTAACATATGACTTACTGATAACTGTCAAAGGAAAGTCACACTCCTTCCAGTATGTTCATTTGTCTTTAAGCGAGAAAGTAGAAGTGGCTGCATAAGCACAGGATTGGCTAAGCAGAAGAGACATCTAGACAAATTCCTCTCCACAGCACTACTGGCTATCCTATCCTCAGGCATGGGCATAATACTTAAATTCTTTCATATCAAATCCAGGTTTCTTCATGTCAGCAGGAAAAAATGTCTCCCTAACTTCCTGGACAAGAATGGTGTGATTTGATTAAGAGTTAAGAGGGAAATAAGCTTGACACTTATTTGCATGACTTGCTATTCACTGGCCATTTCTGTTGCTATCTAATAGGCAAAAGTAAAACCTGACAGCTTCACCAAACAAGCTTATTCCTACACACGCTGACTTTAAAACAGGCAGGTAGAACTGCTGGCTTTACAGACCGATGCTCACACAGTCAGTCATCTATGCTTTATGTTGTATATTCAACTTAAAGCTGTCTGCACACAAACATTAGCAGATGGTACTACACTCTGTGGCTCAAGTGGTGCCAGCTGGAGCAATTACACAGCTGTCAGCTCAGGACCACACATCCATCTCAGCAGCTCACAAGATGCTGGGGCTATTGCAAGCAAAAGGCACTCAGCTGGTACCTCCACAATCCGATCACCAGTTTTCAGCGTTCCGTTTTTGCCAGCTGGGCTGTCTTCCAGGATGTGCTTGATAAAGATCCCTCTCATCACTTCTCCATTACTCAGGCGGCTCCCCATTCCTCGTCCTCCAACAATGCTGATTCCCAGTGACTTGCTAGGCTCTCTCCAGAGTTCAACCCTGTTGTGAAAAAATAAGAACCAAAAGAAATCCAAATCTGTTGTGATTATGACAATGCTGCACACTGAAGACACCAAGACTTGCACACTAGCTTAAAAACATTCAGAAATAACTTCACCCTGGAAAGTTTTACTTTTCAGTGGGAGTTTGGTCCTGAATGGCTCAGAAAGCCTGTAATTCTGTCTACTGTTGTTCACTTTATTTTGGATTCTAATAAAAACTTTAAATCCTTTGCTTCATCTCTTCTTGTTGGCTCTCAGAGAGTAAGTTTATAAAGATAAAGAACTAAAGCAATAAAGATACTTCTAGATTGCAGGGACTTAGCCCAATGGTAATGAAAATCAACAGTGAATTACTCCTGCAGTGCACAATACATTTAAGTGTAGCAATTCTGGTGTTTTCTTACTCATTTTATAATATATTACAGCTTTCAAAATTTTTGCATTTCAAATTGAGATTTTACACTGTGCAACTAGATCTGCACTTACTTTCTGGGCTGGTTCCAATTACTGAAAGCTGCATTTTGAAGTTCACTTTCTTCTCCCTCACCTTCTTCACGTTCTGGAAGCTCTGGGAGTTCCCTGCTGATGAAAATAAACATGCAATTTATTTTTGAAGAACCCACATAATCACTAGATTTCACTGCAAAATTTCATGTATTGGATCACCCTGCCAGCATTAGAATTTGTATACAGTGTTCACATAAGGAATTTCTTTTTCAGACGTCTCTCAGAATACATGTTGTGTTTGGGAATTCCCTGTCCTGTTGTCTCTGCAGTTAAGTTGCTACTAACTGAAATCACAGAATAAAAGACTCTGTATTTTAAAACTAGAAACAAATCAAAGCTGAAGGTAATTACTTATTGTTTCCAAAATGGAAGAAATTACAATAGCAGCATTCAAAAACAGTTACTGCTTTTGGAGATTAATTTAAAGAAAACAGAAAATATTAGTCACTTTGAATATTTTGTCCTGTCACTGTAATGAGTATTTGAAATTCAAGGAAAATGACAGCATAATTCATTCTTTCCCATATACATTATGGAAAGACCATCAATGCTGAATTCTCATACTGATGGCACTGAGTATTTGTGGCAATACATAAATCAAATTGCATGGTATTTAAGAGAAGTTTAAGATGAGGCAGTATTCAATCTCCTTTTTGCGTACATCAAACACCTATAAAACAGCCTTGAAAAATGTCAGAAAAATTTGCTAGCCAACGCAAAAAACGTATTCTGAATAGCTTTCTATTGTAATGGCTGCTGGTCTGAAGAAAATCACCCATCTTTCAGCTTTTCTGAAATAAAACTTACATTTCTGAACTGTGAAGTGTATGGAAAGACCTACATCTGAGAGCCCTATGGGAGAAAACAGGAAGTCTTTTGACTCACCTGACAGCATGCGAAGGAAAAAGTTCAAGTGGCACGGCTCCCTCTGGCTGTTGTCCCAAACTGGCCCTGTACTCATCTAAATGTTCTGCTGGCACATATGTAATACTGCAATAAAATGGGACATGATTAAAGCATCATGAGGATCACTGGTCCTACCTTTGGTGACTGTGAATAACCCGTATGAGGAAGCCACTCAAGGCCAATTCATATAGTTATTGACTTCAAAGCCACAATGTTGGTATGTTGGGAACAAGGAGTTATATGAATCCTTCGTGACTTCACGACAAACATGCATTTATGGTCAAATGAGGTATCTGACCAGCACATAATTTTCTGAGGGCTGGCCACTCCATTTTAAGTAAATGATGCCTGAATAACAACACTATCAGATCCAAGTCTGCCAAGAAGTAAGGCTGACAGAAAAAGAACAGCAAAAAAAAAATGGCTGTCTTCAATCCATCATATGGGTAAAAGAAATATGAACATATTTCCCTGCAGAACAAACATGGCAAAAAAAAAAAATATCTTGACCACTTCACATGGCCACGTAAACTGCTGAGAGGAGACTCCTTCAGCCCTGAGTCTCTCTCTCACTTGGAGCCCTCTCCTGTCCATCACTCCCTCACTGGAATCACAGAATCGGCTAGGTTGGAAGGGACCTTTAAGATCATTGTGTTCAATCATCAATCTAACTCTGATAAAATTAAAAAAAAAAAAACAAAAAAACAAAAAAACACACCAAAACCAAAACACCCTACCACAAAAAAATCATAACCATCATTAAACCATGTCACTAAGCACTATGTCAACTGATCTTTTAAAAACCTCCAGGGATGTTGCCTCAAGCACTTCCCTGGGCAGCCCATTCCAATGCTTAATAACCCTTTCAGTCTAAAAATTGTTCCTAATATCCAGTCTGAACCTCCCCCGGTGCAACTTGAGGCTGCTTCCTCTTGACCAGTGACTTGGGAGAAGAGACCAACACCCACAAACCCTCTTCTGTCTGTCTCTCCCTGACTGGCACTGGCTCCCCCTCTCTTTTGTTTTATGTTGAATATAGGAAGCAGCAGAAGGCAGAGACAATAGACTTTTATATGACTAATGTTGTCTGTTCAAAACACTCTACCAAAATTGTTGGTATGCAACAAGACTCTATTACAGGAGCCTAACTGTCACAAATCAATGGGCCCTGATGTTATCCCCCTGAGGGTGTAAAGAGATCTGGTTGATGTCACCATGAGGCTGCTCTCCGTAATCTCTGAGAAGTTGTGGTGCCTGGAGGAGTTCCAGAAGACTGCAAGAAGGCACAGATCATCCCCATCTACAATAAGTGCTTAAGGGAGGATCCAGGAAATCATAGGCTCATCAGTTCCTGGGAAAGTTATGGAACAAATCCTTCTGGGTGCTATCATACGTCAAATAAAGGACATGACTGGGAAAAGCCAGTATAGATTCATCAAGGCCAAACTGTGCTTTGCAAACCTGATAACCTCCTATGACAAAGTAACCTGATGTAAACAGTGGACATTGTCTACCTGGATTTTTCCAAGGGTTTAGACATGTTTTACTACAGCCTCCTCCTAGAGAAGCTGATGTGTTATAGTCTAGACAAGTGGTCCATGTGGTGGGTGAGGAACTAGCCACTGAGGATGATGGTAAATAGCTCCTTTTCAAACCGGCAACCTGTCAAAAGTGGACTGCACCAGGGAGGGATACCAGGCCCAATGCTGTTTAGTGTCTTCATAGGTTATCTGGATGATGGGATAAAGTGTACCCCTAATGAAGTCTGCCAATGATACCAAACTTACTGGTTAAATGGACACTTTGGATGGGAGCAACTCCCTGCAGGGAGACCTGGATAGGCTGGAAAAGTGGTATAACAAGAATCTTATGAAGTTCAGCATGGATAAATAAAAGATCTAGCACCTGAGAAAACATAATCCAAGAGTGCAGCACAGGCTGGGTTCTACCTAGCTGGGGATCAGCTCTGTGGAAAAAGACCTGGGGCTCCTGGTGGACAAGAGGCTAAAAATGAGTGAACAGTGTGCTGCTGCAACAGCAAAGAAAGACAACAGGATGCTGGATTGCATCAAGGGCATCAACAGTAGAGATAAAGAGATTATTTCACCCTGCTCAGGGCTTTTCAGGCCACAGATCTAATATTCTTTTCAGTTTTGGGACCTATTATACAAAAAAAAGATGTGGACAGGCTGGAGAAGGTCTAGAAAAGGGCCACAAAGGTGACCAAAGGACTGGGAAGCCTACCGTGTGAGGAAAGGCTGAGAGAACTGGGTTTGTTCAGCCTTGAGAAAAGAAGGCTTACAGGAGACCTTATCACTGCGTTCCACTGTTTAAAAGGTGGCATAAAAGAAGATGGGAACTCCTTTTTTACAAGGAGTCACACAGAAAAGACAATTAATTAATGCGTACTTACAGAAGAGGTAAGAGGTTCACCTCACCATTTTGAAATATGCATCTAAAATGAAGCAACTGAATTACCTAATTGATTTCCCCAGATAGATTCAAATTTAGACAGTATCACTGGAAGCCGTTACACTTTAGGTCTGTGGAAAGCTACATTACTTCTATTCTAGTGCTCAACTACAGTTCTAATTGTCTGATTTTAAGTATACTCAAAGGAATGTTCAATATGTTTTCAACCGTTCATTCTCATCTACAACTAAACTTCAATAATGCTTCAGCTACTTCATAAATATAACACTTACTAAATAGAACACTCCCTTGCATTTGAAAAAAAAAAAAAAAAAGGAGCACAGAAAACTAAACTACATGGATCAAATGCACAAAAAGTATTATCTGTGTAGGAGTTCAACTTTGTTTCTTGCTTGTGATTTCCACAGTTCAGTTAACTGTAAAGGTTTCCCTAGATACTCTTATAGCTAATATGTAAAAATTCCCCTCTTCTCCTCTCTCCTTTGCATGTTATTATTGAAACGAAAAGTTATACCAAAAAACTAGCTCTGCTGAAAATTAACTTTAGGAAATACGTATACCAGGAAGCTGTCTTTGCTACGTGGCTCTCTGTCCTGCCCCTGACTTCTCTGGCACACCGCAAGGACAGATTGTATTAAAGACCCCAGATTTATGTCTGCCATGAATTTCTTCCTTGCTTAGTACTTCATAGGCAGACACCCCACAGTTATCAAATCCATCACTTGCTGGATCATTATTGTAGCTCACTTCCTGGAGGTCGCAATGAAGTCTGAAGGTATCCAAAATCATCCCGAACAGCTCAGCATATCACTGGCCCAGAACAAGAAGGGTATTGGGCTTGCCTGGTCAACTTTGTTGACCTCCTGCTGTAAAATGGAAATGAAAGTCCACCTGGGCACCCAAATGATTCACCTGCAAAAGGGACTGATAATTGCCTTAATACGGTCACAGGGAAGACAGTAAGAGAAACAAGTGCCAGGAAATAGGGATTAAGACACAGAAAACGGGAACCAAGTAAATAACTGCTCTTCTGTTGTGTTGTAATTCATATCTGCAAAAGAAGTCAAAGTTCAACAATTTCAAGGGAAAGTATATGCAGGGTTTATTCACTTATTTTCTTTCATAGCTGTACAGTTTGAAGGAGAAAGTGTTCCAGCTTCCTTTCTTGAGACCTACAACCACCCTCTTCTCCCCAGAGATATGCACTAGTAGTGAAAGCAGTGACAATGGAAACACCAAAGGGTGTACATATGAAAATATCTTGTAACACAACACTGCATGCAGTACAGAGGAACATTTATCACATGCTTGACTGAACAGCCACACAAAACCTTGAAACACCAACAAACCAAATAACAAACTATGGAAAATGTTCAGGACAAATTACTGTCATTGACATTTAAGGTCTAACTTGAATCTCTTTATACACAAAGGAAGTAAAATGTAAGTGCCACATAAGTGCCACAGAAAATATGACACTGAGATTAATCCAGATATCAGTACATCGTACTCCTGCCAATTCTTGCAGTGAACCCTGTACACACACACACGTACGTACGTGCTCTAGGCACATCTGGGGTGGCTGTCACAGGTAAAATTTAAAAATATTAGCAATATTTTTTTAGAATACAGGTGTTTTCATTCCAGTCTGAGGAATTATGCTCCAATCTTCAAGTTTAAAGCCATATATATATATATATGCACATATATGTACACACACAGTCATACCTTTTTTAAAAAATAGTTATATACACATCCATACGTGCAGCCACGTGTGCATAACACACACACACACACAAAGAGTATGTACCTATATCTGGATATATCCCTGACATTACTGTGGATGTCATAAAAGCATGGAATGAATTTACAGACAAATTGCAACACAGAGCCATAATGAGTTTCTGAATTGCCAATACTCACACATAACAGAGGGCCTGATCATCAGCAGGTGCTGGAGAAGATCTAGAATGTGAAGCATACGATGCAGCATCTTTTTACAATGGTGTTAACAAATGTCAATGTCTCATGCTGAATGCGAGAGGCATAGTTATGATAGTTATGTAGTTAAGTGTGAGCTGCTTTTTTTTTCTTTCTCTTTTTTTCCCCCCTTTCTACCTCCATTTCAGCTACACCTCCCCCAGAATGCATCTGCTTTTTATTATCATCTATAGCAGTGATTATTAACAGGCATGGAAAATGGAATTGCAATCTATCTTTTATTTCTTGATCAGTAATTCATCTCCACACTTTAGGCAGGTGAATTCTGATTCAGCTCTGTAATTATCTGACAGATGTTACAAGCAGCTGCTGCTGAGCACAAAACCCTGGCTATTATTATAAAATGTAAGAGCTCCTGGCAAGGTGGAGTGAGAAGTGAAACAGAATGCATTCTGGTAAGGCCACACATCTGGTTTTCCCACATACAAAGGAGAAAAAAAATTAAATACCTAAGTCTGAAACTCAAATTGCTCGATCTTCACCTATTCAAAATCAAATTTCCTTTAATAAAATAAAACAAAGCCTTTACATGGCGAGTATGAACAGCTTTATGTTTCTCAGCAAATTGTGTTTGCCACAGAAAACACAGCTTTGAAATTGAATAATTCTCTTTAATCACTTTTTGGGGGCATCCTGCTAACCAAGAAAAAGCTAAAAGTTAAGTCTAAAAGTGAAGGTACCAGCTTTGCAGCCCTGTATGGATAAAAAAAATTACATCTAGGTGGCCTGCAAATTCTGCATGGTGGTGCACCACATTAGATCTGAAAGGACATCTGTGTAGTTATGTATCCCCCTCAGCAAACAGGAAAAAAGACCATGAGACAATGTTTCGTATCTCCAAATTTATGATTTGGGACATTACCCCCATTTTTGTTTCATAATATTTTTCTGGTATTCTGTACTTCTCCTGAAAGTATAAATTAACAGCATAGCTCAACTATGCTGAGTAAGTTTGTATCAACACTATGTAGGCCCCAAAATATTGTCTTTATTTTTGCAAGACTTCTTGAGAAGCTAGCAAAAGATTTGATCTTACAGTTCTTTGAAGTGCATAAGCCAAATTCACTTTAAACCCTTACCACTGGAATGCACCAAAGAACACAAATAGAAAATGAAAGAAAAAAATCTAAAGTAAGAACATGAATAGCAACCGCCCCTTTTCTGTGAGATCTTTCAGAAAGGGGATGTACTTTTCTCTGGAAAATCTAAATATTCACTTCTAAGACAAGGTTTTGGGCTTTCCAAAGTATCTGCAGAAGACTAAGATTACAAAACGAAACACTTAGTCACATACCGTAAAATGCAGCAGCTATAACAGTATAAGCACAAATAATGAACACATCTGTGTTTGATCACATAACTATGGCACTAACAAAGACTCCTCACGTGCTGTAGCATTTGTGTATCTAAGCAGACGTACACACACATGCATGCACACATACTAACTTATGTCAGCCGTGGCAGTCAGAACTGTCATACAGTTTGAAAGCCTGCAATAATAATCAATGCCACATATCAGTGGCATCATATCAATATCAGTGCTGACTCTCTCATATTCATGACAGTATTGACAATAATGTAATTCATTATATGAGCATATCCCATTATTTAAACAAGTTTGTATTAAATCATAATCCTAAATGCATGACACCTCAGGGCAGACAATGAAACCTACCACCTACCATGAAGACACCTGACCTACATGTTCCCAAAATGCCAGGTCTCTCCAAAGCTAGAATACTTCAGGGGAAAAATGGCATGCCCTGCAGTCCATTTTGAACTGACAGAAGCCACGCAGTTATCTGCAACCATACTGGAACTGAACAGATCCTTTTCAAGGTAAGCCTAGCCTCTTAAGTAAGTAGAGGTGTCTATTACCAACAGCTCCATTAATCCCACTTTCAAATCTAGCCCAATCCATTCTACCATGGGTTTGAGAAAAAAAAGCTACTAGATTTTTTGACACTGTAAACCCAGCATTGGTGTGTCTGATGCACTATCCACAAGTTTAGGAACAACCTCATATCTAGATTGTGCATGTGGGCAAAGTCAACACCACAACCATGACAGTTATATAGAATTTTATTTTAAGGGAAAAATTAAAATTTGATAAATAGAATTAACAATTTCTCATCAAGCACATGGATTTTTCAAAACTTGTCTTAATTACTTCAAGTTTAAAGTAGTACTCCCAAGAGTAGATATTTATGCAGTAGAGCAACAGCTCCTTCATATGCAATAATAAAAAAAAATTGGAAGTAATTTCACAAAAGAGATTTTTTCTGCTGTTTGTCACAGAAGTACTGAAAATGCTTTAAGTACAACTTTTCTGCATTAACATCATGTGTCATACTTTCTGTCTGGCAGTCAAAACCAAAATCTATTACAAAGATCCCCATCAAAGGAAATCACTTGTGCAATGGCAAGGACGATCCAGCTTTGAGAAACACAAAACCTTACTTTCTTTACAAAAGTCATACTATGAACACTAAACTCTGACTAATCCCATTCCTTCAGTAAAATCACAGCAGTAATGATGATGATTACTAATGACAGTAATAACTTTTCTAAGAACATCCGAAGCCTCTCACACAAGTGATTTTAACCTTTAAACCCATGAAGCTGTAATCTGAGAGTGAATTATTCATCTGGAGCCATACTTTAAAAGGTAAACTCATCTTGTAAAGACAAACAAAATTCTTATTCAGAATACTTGCATAAATAACCAAATTTTCATTATTAGCATCTTCATAGCACAATACATCACCTAGCTCCTAGCTTTACCTACTTTATATCGGGTCCAATGAGCGAATGTCTCCTTAGCATAGCCCGGGCTTGTGCATTGGTTAAATTAGTGGTTGACTCCTCATTAATGGACAGGATGCAGTCCCCCACACCAATCCGTCCATCACGACTTATTGAGCCTCCATGGATGACACTGCGGACTATCATTCCTGAGCCATCTTTATTGGAACTTACCGTCATCCCTGTAGTGAAAAACACATAAAACAATTAATAACATTTCAGAGCCCCAGCTCTGAGTGCCAAGAAAAAGAAATATAACCTGAAGCAGTGAAGATAAAAGCCAGCCAGCCAGCCTGACAATGTCAGCAAGCCTATAAGCATTGCTTTTATCCTCCCTTGCATTTCCTTCTTTCCAACAGGAGAACAGCAGTTACAAATCACAATCACAGCATCCATATTTGTCCTTATCAAGCTCAATGTGAAAGATACAGTTGAAAATTTAAGCAGAAAATTCACAAAAAAGGTACTGAAATTGCTTCTGAAACAGCTAAATCTATGACTCTCCTGGATGGTTCACTGATTTTATACATCGCATTTCAGTTTGGTTTAAGATGGTTCTCTTTGGAATGGAACTGCAAAGATTAAGCAGTTAATTAGGTGAATAGGGTCAATAAAACCACTCCCTTATTTTCAACAGAAAGCCTGAATCAGACCCTTTTGAGATAGTGGCTGCCTTCCTGATCTCCTAGGTGGGCCATCACTTAGACCTGACTTATGTGAGAGCCCACACACTACTGATGGATAAATCCACTACTTGAGTTATAGAACCTGCTGTGGCACAGCTGGACACTACCTCTCAATGTTCACATGTACCATTTAAATCAACTTTTTTTTCATGGGAAATGAGACAGAGATGCTCTTCCCCCATGGGGAGCCCACTGGGACTTACTTGTGGTGTTGGGCTTCACATGTCTTTGTTACTATTCTTACATGCATGAGTCGTCACTGTTATTTTCAGGGCAGTTGGTGCTCATGAAATCAACGCTACTGACAGTTCCAGGAAAAAACTGTTCTTCACTAAGGTAATGCAAAGGTCACGCAAAGCTGACTGAAAGGCCAAAACCAGTGCCTTAATGCTGCCAAATTTTTTCTTTCCTTTACTAAAAGGATGAAGCAACTGAAGTAAGAGCGCCCTATAGCGTAGGTGGAGAAGGAGGCAGTGACTAGCTCACTAGGTGTTCCGGGTTTTTTTGTGTAAACATCAGGATAGCAAGCACTGGGAGTGCAGTTGGTAGCTCCTCACAACCATTTGTAGTTGAGATCAACAAAGCTGTCTAGAGTATGAGAAAGTGGCCCTTACTAGCAAGGAATAGCCCAATAAGATTCTTAGACACAGCAATACATGTCCTTCTACTTTGGTGTGCAGAAGTCAAGGCTTATCTTTTGGAAAAACTGCAAAACCCATCTTCATGACAGCACTTCATATTAAACAGATGAAAGAATATGACATTACCACTGACCAGAGATTTATGATTTGCCAAGTAATAATGTCAGCTGTGGTCAGGCGTAATTTAAACATGGGTGTATCTGACTTGTGATAGAGGCACACAGTGACATTGATTTATTGCCCTGCTATTAGAAAAGAGGTAAATGCCTGTCCCTTACCCCTCAAACTAGTAAGATTACAATGTTCAGCATGTCACAGATGGCATTTACAGATGCTGTCCTGTGGTGGACGCCCCAGCATTTACTCTCACATACTCCTTCCAACAACTATCAATTTACAGATCTGCTCACACTGGTTGCTCAGTCAGATCTGAATGTAAACACAGCTCTGCAATACAGTGGTCTCCACTGGAATACAAGCAACATGCACAGAAAAGCAAACTGCCAAGGAAACAGCTGAAATGTGACTTGAAATTCTGAACCTAACTTCACTGCTTGGTTAAGCCAGCAACAAACAGCAGCATTACTGAGGCTAGAGTAATAGAACTTTAGAAAACCATCACTCCCAGTTTCTATGCTGACACCTCATTACAACAGATCTGAAAGGCTGATGTCACACTTTGGACAGCTACAGTTTCAGGTTAAAAATGCAAATACCACTGTCAAGTTGCCAAACAGGACAATGGCATTTCAGCTCTTCTTGCATGTGGGTGCTCTGTCCTCTTGTGTTTTAAAATCACAATGAAAAGGTTAGAACTCCAACTGTGGCGGGATTTGAAGAGCTGCTGCAAGCTATCGGTGACACTACTTAAAAGGAAAAAAGAAGTGCCTTTTCTCAACTGAAATAATTGATGCAGCTGCAGCTTTCAACAACATTCACAGCTCTTGATTTAGCTCCTTTTGTAAAAATGGAAGTTAAAAGCAGTGCAGTCATGTGTGTAAATTGGTCACTGTGCCCAGGCAGTTTCGCAGGCCAACGCACACATAGACTTGAATAAAAAGACTACAGTCACAAGCCAGGAGAAATCATTATTCAGATTCATACTGTGTACATATGAGAGGCCAGTCTTACTTTTCATGCATGTAACATCTGTCAATTTGCACCCTGCCCCAAGTTTGTATTTTTATGCTGTATGACACTTGATGTGAAGTTTCCTTTGTCTGTTCACTGTAATTAAAACACTCATACGGCATACATGAAAACCACTGCTCCATTGAGTTAAGAGGTTATTGCAAACAAAGCTTTAACAAAATTCACATGCCTAGAACTGCACTCTGATCTGCACTTTATACAGCCAGTAATGAGGCCAGTAAAGGTTGTAGTTACTCAAGCACCTCATACCAACAGAAGTCTAAACTTATATTCACATCAGCCTTGCCTACAGCTTTATATTTTGGGGATCACCTCCTGGTCCAGTTTTCAGTCTGACTGTATTACAAAGGAGAATATGAGGCAGATTGAGCATCACAGCATCACAGCACCCCAGCCACTTCTGCACAGCAAGAGAATCTTGAGCAGTGGCTGTTTATCAACAACGGGCCCATAGGTTGCTTTCAGGATGCTTTCCATAGACAACCCATCTTAAAGCATTTGTGGAGTCAATGCAAACAGCCAGTATCCACACAAACTCCTGCCCTACCAACACCAGAGAGTCTTCAAGGATGTGCAGCTGGCTGGAAGAAACAGCAACAGAAACCTAGACCAAAGCAAATAAAACACAGTGGCCACAGAAGGGAACATCACCGATTCCCATAATGCAGCCTTCCTCACGCTGGCTCTGGGAACTGTCTGGGGGGGATGCTAACCCCATGCTATGTCTCACACTGCTCAGGGCTGCATTAGATATCACAGGAGGACAACAAAAAATGTTTCCATCTCTTGTGCCTGTTCACTTAAAAACGTGCCTCTAGTCAGTACGCTATCGAAGTTGCAGATTGTGAACATATAAAACTCTGAAAATCTCTACAAAATGATAGTATCATTGAGTTAAAAATACTACCTAATAAAGGTATCAATGATCTGATTTTCAGAAATACTGTGGCATTTAAGATAGAATTACAAACATGTAGCAAGGAAGTGAACAGTTTGTTTAGACCCTTTTGACTATCCTCAGAAAGCAAGATAATTTTGTGTTTACATATATTTGAAAGTCCAGCCTGCAGCTCTTTGACCAAAGTGTTCTTTTCTACAGCATTTTGCAGCTATATATTGTTTTTTCCACTATATTATATAAATATATAGACATTAAAAAACAATGTGTTAAAATAGTTCTGTTAACAGTTAGGAAAAACAAAACTCCTTTATGGGAAAAATATATATCTGAGTGAGACTGACACTTTTGTGTTCATGGTGACAGCAAATGGGTGCACTGACATCATAGCCAAACAGGGCAAGAACAGCAAAGAATTCTGTTATGACTTCCCCACTAAAAGGAAAATGTTCAGTCCTCACTAATGAATCAGAAAATGTTAGAAAAACAGAAAACCATGTTCCTGAACAGGTTACAAAAAAATATTAGATACCTTACCTAGACTCGAATTGCCTTTTGCAATAGTGATAGTCTTCTCATACATATTTGTGACCAAATCTGGGGCTGTGGAATTTCCCTCCAAAGATACTGGGCATTTCTTTTCCATTAAAAGCACTTGATCCTAACACAAGGGAAAATAGCATCAGTTCAGAACACAGAGACAGTTCAGAGACAAAAATACAATTGGACATACTGACCTCAACTCAGGACATACTGACCTCAACTCGTATTACTTTCTACAAACGCTAGGTGCATAATTAATAGAGATTCCTTATACTGACAATGGAAATGTTGGTCCAAAGATCAAACAGACATACGTGAAGTTTCTTGTTTTCATTCAGGTAATAAAGCAAATCTGCCAAAAGCACACTTTTTATTTAGGGATATCAGTTACACTCTTAAAATTAGTGGGGTGAATTCAAGGGCTTTCAGACTTCACCACAGATGTCTGACAATATGCCAGTGCTAAAGTAACAAATCTTGTAGGAATTTGTAGCTCTTTTAAGAAATTCTTAATAAATCACTGAATGGAAGAAAAAAGAAACACATGTCACAGTGACTGTCACATAAAGGAATATTATGTTTACACTCTGTGGCATCACAACCCAATCTGTGAGCAGAACTGCACAGGCTTGCATGAACACCAGGATGCAAGCAAGATCTTCATACCACCACCCCTAAGCTTCCTAGGCCTGGTTTCCAGCTGTGCATCTCCTCCTTGCACCAATTCCTCTGTGGAGCTTAACAGGGGATAAGAAAAGCTCCCTGACCTGCCTAGTGGATATGGTGTGGTCTAGCAGTATCTACTGTTGTGAAATATGAGCAGAATCTGGGAGATGACCATCTTGACGCCATAAATTATCTCATATTTTAGATAGGTCTAAATCTGTAAGCTTTGATGTGAGCTGCTGCATCTGATAGACATATATAACTGAACCACCATAGATGGCTGTTGGCCAGTGTCAATTTCTCTGGGAGATTCTATGGTATAAATGGCCTTTCTGTAGGTTTCTTTTTCATTATTATTAAAAAAAAAAACAACCAAAACACTTTACATTTCCTGTTGGCTCAAGCTGCGTGGCAGTAGCAAGGTTTGTACTTTGTGCCATTTCTGCTGTTGTCTGAGATCCAGTCCATGTTGCTGTGTTTTCACTTTCATTTTGGTTTATATCCGAAACATCCAAAGGCAGATGATCCTTTTTGGTCAAACCAGTTGCACTTTCAAGGCTACTGTCCACTATGGACTTTTGCTCTCTCACTCTTTGATTCAGATCCATGTTGTACAGGTTCTTGTCAGATACACAGAAATCAGCTGCAGCATTTGAGCTGTCTTCTCCAACAGACTGTTAAACACAAGAGACAACAAACAATCAACATTCTTTCATAATACAAAGTGCATTTCATGCTAAAGTCCTAAACAGAAACTAATCTTGCAACATTTAAAATTATTTGTTTTAACATAAGTGTCTTCAGTAGATCCCTACAGCCATTTTACTGTAAAATTTACTTAATTCCTCAGTTTCTTCTCTTCTAAAATACCAGAACTCACTAAAAATAAGTTACAGCTGAAGGCCAAATTCTAATTTGGTATTCATCAATAACTCTCCACTAACTTCAGCAAAGTAACACCCACTCACCCATTTTCAAACTAGACATAACTCAAGCAAATTATCAAAAAAAGCATCCAATTGTCTTTCTTAGATAGAACTTTGCAAGACCAAAGTTTTTACTTTAAAAACACTTTGCAAGCAAAGAGCAATTTCGAGCAGCTCAGACAACAAGCATGCAATTTGATTATCCATTTAACTGAGCAGAAACATTTAGATATCCCTTCCACACAAGGAGGGAAAAGTGAAAACTTGGTCATACATCAGCAATCAATGAACATGGATGTTTTGAAGTGTGACAAAACGAAATACAACGATGCAGTTACAGAAGCTTAGCAGTTAGTACTTATTGCAAGTATACAGATTATGGCTGCAGTACCAGGATTAAGTTCTCTACACAAAATTTGTTTTGACTTTCAAGATGTCAGCGTCCTCCATTTTAAATATTCTAAGGGATTTCAATAATTACAACCTTCTGAAAAAAAATAAAAATTAATCTTCAAATATTCTCTGGCTAAGCTTTCAAAATAAGCAATGTTAAAAATATGTGCACTGTTAGATATTAGAAAGATACATGAAGGACTCAGAGGCTCTTTAACAGTATTAGGGATTTTTCCCTGAAATATAGTAAATGTAACCACATGAAGGTCTACCTCTGTCTTAGTTTTTATCTTCTATTTCATATCGAAAAAAACCAAGGAAAACATGTTCCCCAGGATTTGGGGATATTTTACAACATTTTGGATGAAGGGCCTTAGAATTAGTTTTTTTCATCTCTCATGAAGTGCATAGATTCTTGCTCTTGCCCCAGACAGTTGTCGAAAAAGGTTAACCTGTAACTAAGTGGTTTAAGTAGCATCTGAAAAGATAATACAGCAAAGCTTACATGCAATTAATCTGCATGATGCAATCAATGAAAAAAATTCCTTCCTTTTAGAGCAGAACATTAGGACTATAATCTCTTTACATTATTTCATAAGGTTTCAAAGACAGCTTGGGCACCTCCTTTTAAGTGTGTTTTTTATCTATTTACAAATCATTAAAAACAAGACACAGATCATACTTAACATGTATTCCATATGCCATATACACATATTAGAGTTGTAGCATATGACTATCCTTATTTTTGTTTCACTGAAAGAAAATAGTGTAATTTTTGAAGATAATACAATGTCAGGAATTTGCAGCTACAGTAACATGTGGCCTCATTAGAGCATTTGCATTACTTTAAGTATTTGTTTCATCACCTATTTTAAAAGTGAGATCAAAAGCATTCAGAACCCTTCAAATTCCCTGCAGTCAAAAATAGCTGAAAGACCTCTGCATTCCTGATAGCATCAATATATTTTTTTTTTTTCATTTTTACTGTATTTCTCTTACTTCAGAGGTCTTGTTTTATGAACATGTTTTCTCACTATGTTTACTTTGTGAAGTCACTCATAATTGCAGAGTATAAAATGTTACTTGATGAGAACTTAATACTTCACACTGGTGTACTGTGAGGAATACTAAAAAGTCAGACCCATAATCTTTGAAAAAGCATGTAAACTGAAGCCACTTTTAAGTCAATGCTGAAAATAACTTAAGACGTTCTACAGCCTCAACGTGATACATAATGTAAATCCAGCTTCTATCTCATAAAATGCTTCTCAGCATGCCAAATGCATAATCCATTTAAGTAACAATTACAGAGTGATACAATGCAATCTGTCCCACTGGCACAGCAGAGACGTGTTCTTTTGTGGATTAGGAGCAACCATTAGAAGATGAATTTTGCTTTCCAACCAGTGCCTCATAAGGGCTAAGCATATTCTAGAAGGGATAAAGGGAGTTACTAGAGCTCAGGTGTGGAGGAAAAAGCAGCGACTACTCTATTCAAGACCACAGACTGCAAATGCTGGAGAAATCCCTACAATATTGCTTTGAAAGATGACTGCTAGGAGAAATGACTTGGAAGACTCTGGATTGGCAAAATAAATCTACAGACTGCCAAGAAAAAAAAAAGCATGAAAAGATGTGGAGAGAAACAAAACACTTACTCTGATACAAACAATCAAGTCATTATGGGTATGTGATCAACAAGAAAAACAACAAAAAATTGATCTTTGTAATGCTCTTAAAGAATTTATCTTCATTTATTGACTTTAAATATAAATTATTAGCAATCAGGTTTGATACATACAGATTTACTTTTAATTACAGTATAATTATGAACACTCAAGAACACAGTAAATGAATTGGCAAACACATTAAATATAAATCATAAAAGCAAACTGTAGGATGAAAACTTACTTTTGCTTTTCCTACCTAAAATATTGTAAAATAATGCAGTTATTTTGTGTTACCACTGTTTACTGTACCCTGAAGTAACGACACTTAAAGTTTTTGTAGCAGAGTACTCACCACAGATTTAACACTACCAACATCTCACCATACTTTATGTGGCTATACAAAACAAAAATCCAAGCTCTCAACATTCTAGCTGTCTCTCTTCAATACAGACTTCTGAACACTCTCAGCACTACCCAAAACAAAAATGCACTTTAATCTGCTAATAAGTAGTGCAGTTCAAACCGGGATGACATAAGACATTTACATCTAAGAATACAGCATATTCACACTTAGAATCAAAGTTTTTCATCAATAAAATCATCCTCCTTTTTACCTTGGGCGTTGACAATGGAAGAGAGAAGCTGAAGTTCAGCTCACCGCTACTGGCACTGCCATGCAGAGCTATCATTGAAGCCTGGAAGTCGTCACCCTCTAGAGAATACTGCGATTCAAAGGTGGACTCATCCACTATATCTGCCTCGCTGGAGTCCACCTAGCAACAAAAGCAATTCAATCAGCCAGGCTATCTGTTACCCTCACACCACATAAGCCCCAAACACATGCACCTCAGCTGCTACATTCTGACTGACACTTTCCTTCTTTTCTTTTTTTTTTCCCCCTCCATGTTTTACATTTAAGTTACCTGTGCACAGCGCAGTAGGAAAAATTTCTGCTTCAGTTACAATTTATGTTACTACATCTTAAAGAGGCTGCAAAGAACATCTGAAGTCAACTGAGAGTCTGAACTGGAATAAGTTGCAGGGCTCAGGTAGGCTTGTGCCTGTTAATAGAAGTACAAGGTGTTGGAAGAATTCTGCCATACACTATGGCATCAATATTTTGATATCTTTAAGGTTCTGTTTGGTTTTTTTTTTAATTTTCTTTTACAAGAATTAGCCCTGAAAAAAATAATGAGCTTCACTTAGTGCCACCTGTCAGGCATGTTCCCTCCACTCAACTTCACAGGTTTGGTTGTTTTCAAAAGGGCACAAAAAATAATCTTCTGAAAACTGCAATTCTTCTCAATAAATTTATGCTTTCCAAGATACTTTACATTTGAAAACAAGAATAATACAGACAATTCTCATGTCTTACATGAGCAATTCAATTCTATAAACAGTTCCAGACATGGACTTGGGCATTATTTCTTGCCTCTTTTTTCTTTCTTAAATTGAATACTGTTTTTAATCAAGACTCACATACTTGCAAATACTAGAAAAATTTTAATTCCTAAAAGACTTAATTTATGGATTTATTTATGGTCACATACTATACTTTGATTACAATTTCATTTTCTTTGGCATAGCTCAAGAAAGCAGAGTATGTTAATAAAAATGATCAGCAAGTACAGAGCCATGTCCATACCATAAACTTGTATGAAGCAGCCAATTGCACCTATCTGCAGAGAGGGGACCTAATTGTTGTTTTTCAGTCCCTGTGGATAGTAATGCTATGAATTCATTATGTCATATTCACTACAGCAATAGCAACAATCTGCAGTGATTCAGCACACTGACTCCTTTTAGGGACATAAATGATTCATTATGTTTTTTTATTGTCTCAGTCTCAAAGACTTAACAGCTAATTCAAACTGTTCCGTGCAACTTACTCTCAGCCCATCTTCTGGAAAACGTAGACTTGTGTTACCGCAGCTATGCCCTAAAAGAAAGGTTGTGAAAAAAGGGCAAAGACCTGTAGAATCTGAATGTAGATTTATCAATGAAAACAGTACCTCATGAGTCCATTCTTAATTAGTTAGCAGCGCCTCATTATCTGCCATATATTTTCATTCTTCTTTCACAATATTAATTTTTTATATGAATCACAGATAGAAGTCAAATTTTTAAATGCTTAAATTTTAATCTGATCTTTTCAACACATCTTTAATCAAATGATACTTGAAATAATTATCTGGCTTCTTCTCAATGAATAGAATAAGGCAAATACTATCATCTAACTACTAGTAACAAGTAACGATCTGCAGAAGGAAAAAACAGGAAATCTTGTTTAAAAGCAAGTTAATAAAACCAGCTTGTCATTTCCATATGTGAAAAAAATAGCAAACATACTGAAATCAGTAATTCAGAGATTTTTGCCTTGGAAGAAACTATTTCAGGTTTTTATTTGGTTTGGGGTTCTTTCTAATGAATTGAGTTCTGGTGTTTAGTAGAAACTGCTTTCCTACTAATGTCCCCAGAAAATAAGGGCCAAGTAATTTCGATATTAGACCCAGATCAGTACAAATAACTGAGAAGACACACTCAAGATACAGTCATATGCTGCTTTTGGGGGTTTTCTTTGTAGAGTCCTATTTCCTTTGTCTTATTTATCTGAGTTCTTACTGGTAACTTCAGGGCTATGTAAGGCACTGAATGCTAAGGTAAGCCACATTGTTTGTACAAGAGAACACCTTTTGACCTTGCAAATCTCATAATCACTGATTGACGCTGGAATCTAAAGAATACTATTAGGAGGAAGTGTTGGCAGCTTTTGAAGACAGAGAGCATTACTTGTAAGGCTGGCTTACATGCAAAAAAAATAAGAGTTCCAAAAACATTTCATGAAGGAGAAGTGATGTGTTATGATAAATAGGCAAAGAGATTTATTTACAAAATAAGCACATGAACATTTCCCTACATGAGGTAAGATTTTCAAAGGGATGCTCAGTGCATGCAAGAAGTGGGTAGCCATGTACTTTTCAAAATCTCAGCAAACATTAATTTTTTTCCAGCAACTAACATATCATAGGGCAGATTCACAGCTCATGCAAACAGCCAAAATCTCCAGATACCATTTCCATCACGTGGGCAACCATCCCAACTATGGTGGATGAGTAACATGGCGACAATAAACAGTAAAAAATAAGCATGTACAGTGACATAGTAACTCCTTCCATTACAAAATGCAAAGACTTAAGAAATCTTTGGTAAGTTGGGCCACTAACCAGAGCCAGCTCAGCACGGAAGAGGGCTGCATCAGCTGGCCCCTCCTCCTCAAGTGACTGGGCAGTGTAGAAAAAGCAATCTTCCTTAGCAGAGACATAGCCCTCCTCTGGTGAAAGCTGCAGAAAGAATGAAGCTCTGAGTTGGATGAATGGCCAGGACACAGGGCGTGCAGAGTGCATATTGTGTGGTGGTTTAGAGAGGCAAATGAATTCCAAAGGCAGCAAAGAGTTCACTTCAGTCACAGTCACAGTGTTGGGCAGGTAAAACAATTATTTTTTCCCAAATTTACCTGAATCAATTGAGCTTCACACGTTATTTTACATCACTAAGTAATGAAAAAGGCCTATCCAGCTACATCACACAGCCCACAGCTTAATGCAGATTCATTTCAATTTCTGCTCTTATTAAACATATATTAAAACCGCCATCACAGCTGCTACAAGGGAAAGAGCTTAACAGCAGAGGTTTTTACAACCTTGCTAGCCGTAGAGTAATCTTGTCAACAGACACGAAGACAGCATCCACTGTCCTAAGATAGTATCTGCTCGGTGGAACAGCCTCAAGAGGACAAAACACAATTCTGACTATAAACCAGTAGCTTTTTCCAACATAGTTTGATGCTAGGTGCATTACATCAATACTGCAAAGAAGCCAGTGATTATTCACGTTTAATTAATTGGCACACATAATGTGTGAAATATTAAAGTGCAAATGCTGTATGTTTACAGGCTGCTGGGAACAGAAACAAACCCCCAAGCCTTTTCTCCTTTAGAATGACATCTTAAGTATGAAAATGTTGATTTGCAAGGCATTTTAGTATGTAATATGGAGTTTCAATACAAAAAGTGAATTTAACAAAGTTTAAAAAGTACCTTCCTCTTACTATGAAAAGTAAAGTTTCTAGTAACTTAAACATCAGCTGTTCCCTTCTACCCTCTCCACAAACATCTACTAAGAAGGAAAATTTGGTATCTGTATCCACAAAGATCATAAGATTATTATTTCAAGGAAAGAAAAGTGAGACCCAAAGACTCCACCTGGACTTACAAATAGTGTGAAAAGTATCTTATCTGTATGTATGAACTGATGCCACTCTGCTGATTTGAATTTCACACACATTAGTCTACTTTACTGATACACTAACTTTGTTACTCTTGCTCTCCTTCAACCTCATTTTTCTAATGGTTACAGACTACTTTCTAAAATCAAGCCTGGAATTTTTTATGGCTGTATTAAAATAACCAGTTTGAGGTATACGAACTGATGACTACTCACCATTGCTTAAATGTAAAGCATGCAGTCTAAATACAAAGGCTGCATATGTACTGTACCTTGCAAAGGAAAGGAATACGCAAACTCCAAACAAAATACGTAAAATTGACTTTATGTCACGTATCTCGCACATGCAGAAAATCTTGTAAAGTGGATAAAATTATGCCTGGCACCCAGCAGCCCTGAAAGACTGCAAGGTTGCAAGATGCTCTGCTGTTTTCTAGTCAGGTGTGCCAGGTCTGGCAATCACTACACCAATCATACATGCAAGGAGATAGAGGAATCTGTTAAAGAGAGTTTCTGGATGTTTTGAGCCACTCAGCTGTACCCCAAAGTACAGGCAGTGTATGCAGAAACTAGGATCATCATGTACCAACTTAAACCGCATGAAAAGTACCCAATGACTTCCCAAATCCTTACAGGCAGTGGTTTGGCAACTCCTATTTTAACTATTCCTGTTGGTGTTCCTTTCAGTGCTTGTACTGCTTCCTCCAGACTGCCATTTTCCAAGTTGATATCATTGACAAACATAAGCCGATCTCCGGGAAGAAGTCTGCCATCTTGCTCAGCCACACCGCCAGGAACTAATGAGCGAATCACAATTACAGTGTTTGCCGGATCAACAGGATCCTAATTAAATAAAGGGAACAAAAAAAATAATTTCAATTACTCTTTTATGTATCGAGAGGCTAATTTTTATTCATGAGCTTTTAATAACAACACAACAGAGTTGGGTTATTAAAAAAGCTGGAGCTCTGCTCCAGATGAATCCTCAGCAGGAACATATCCTCCTGTCCACACTGTTTGTATGTTTAGACTTCCACCTACTTTTAATTCTCAAATGTGAAAATTTTTACTCCTTCCTAGGTGATGTCCTATCATATGTCTCTAGCATAAAATCCTGCTGAACTGCAGAGAGCTGTGCATACCCTAATGTGTAATTACACACCAGAAATTCAAATACTTCCTATCACAATAACAGCATTGCACACTTCATCTTCCTTTACACTCAGTGGTCTGGGAATACAGTTGGGCAGTGCAGACTGGAGCAAAGTTAACACATACACACTGGTGGAAGAAAGGGCTTATTTTCAGTAACTCTCTTTTACTTCATGGCATCAGAACTTGCTCAGCTGAGAAACCACTTTTTATGAGGCAAGTCCTTGTGCATGCCTAATTAAACACTTTACAGGAGACAGGAACATACCAATATAGCACTCCAATCAACACAACTAAACGAAGTGGTATTTACTTTTAAAAAAGAATACTGCTTTGACGTCCCATCCTCCGACGCACTGATTTTTATAAAAACTCTAGCATCAACATATGATTCTGCTATAACAATTACCACAGAAACACATCTTTGCATTATTCTTACAGAATTACCTTCACAAGGAATATCATTATCTGTCAATACTTCCCACACACAGCAATTCACTCGAGTGCATGCATAAAAGACAATGAGAACTGTAATAATGTACCAGCTTCACTGATAGCAAGAGGAAGAGAAAAGCAAACATCTACAAATTGGCATGCAACTGTAACAAGTTTCCATGCCAAGATGTACATCTGAAAAGATGCACAACATCAAGGCAGCACTCAAAATCACAGGAACTGAAGACTGCTGCAAACTAGTGTGAGAGAGAGGAGTTGAGGGAGGGAGAGAATGAGTCCAAGAAGACCTTTAACACTTTATAGCAGCTAGTGAAGTAAGAAGAATGCCATGGAACAATAAAACACTTCAAAAGTGGAAATACAACCAACATTGCTAGAGATAGTGCTTAAGCCTGAACATTCACATCTTCCTCAATATTTTAACAAGTATTTGCACTGTCACTTTAGATGACAATGCATGACATGTTTTGAAAAAAAAAAATCAGCTCTCTCGTGTATGTGACAGTCTTCCCTGAGGTAAAAAATTACACAGACTTTCCTATAGGCCTGCCACTGTATAAAACAGGAGGAATATATTAGTATGGAAATAACTGTCATTAAATTGAGTCACTGTTTATTGAAAATTTAATGGAAACATCAAGATACATAGATAAATCTCACTACAAACTCGTTGCCTACAGTCTTAGATGAAAGCAGAAGCTTCAGTGACAAACTGTAATGTTTTAACCACTAGTCAGAGGAGGGAACATAGGACATATCACTAACATTATAACCTCAAGAAAGGTAAGTTTCAGAAAGCAGTCTAGAGATTTCTGTAGGATATAATCAAACTCACATTCAAAAAAAAAAAATATAAAACAAGTTAAGGTACTTCCCACAACCCTTCAGTATCACCATAAACAAAATTCACCATAAACTAACCATATAGACAACCACCATTTGTGTTAATACATCAGAACAGGCTGAAGAAAAACAGGTTTTACTTTGTGCTGACTCTAAATACCGAGGCTCAGCTATGGTGTTTCTCTGCAGAGTATCACAAGTAACACATTAAAGAATAATCACTGTTTCATAAAACAGATATATGACTATGCCTTTATCGGGCAGATTATTAAACTTCATTGGTCTTCACCTTTTCGGTGTGTGAATGTAAAATACTACTGAAGCATAGGTTAATTCTAAATTGTGCCTTGTGGGCATAATTTCCACCTGCAACTGACTTCCAGAAGCAAATGCATATACTCTTAGCGGTAAGATGCAGCAGAGCCCTGGGAAAAAACTGTCCTGCAGCACCACCAAAGAGCTGGGCAAAAGCCTACACTGACTAAAGGGAGAAATTACTTTAAATCAGATTAAAAATTATACACTGCGTCAACTGGAACAGGAGGAACATTTGTTCTGGGATCCTGACCAGAAGGCAGGCACTGACCTGTTCATCAGGACACACCAAGAATCACAGCCTCAGATACTCAGGAATTTTGAAATCAAACACAAAATGAAGGGGGCGTTTAGGCATGTCCTGGACAGACATCAGCTAAGCAAGGGATTTCAGAATTGCAGTTCTGGATTTTAGTAAATCCTTCTTTAAGCACCTAAGTCCTTTATTGGATCTTGCCTTAAGCACCTCAATGCAGGTGCAAAATAGAAGGCTAAATGCCTGAATATTCTGACTACATCATTCATTTGCCCTGGGGCACTACAAGATGAGCTTGCTGAAGACCCTAGTACATTATAGATTATCTATTTTTCTGGACAATTATCATTAGAACCTGTAGTCTTAATACAGCAAGAGAAATAAGTAACATAGCTAGTTAGTGGGATGCTTATCAGTAGTGATATCCACTTAGTTTTACTGTATTCCTTGATTTCCATTAACATTTACCCTTAAAACACATATTTAGATCACACTGTGAGATCCAAACAATACAAAGTATTTGGCTGTCTACTCAAAGAAAAAAGTGGAGAAGTTACCTGGTAGTCCAATATGCTAAATCCAAGTCCCATACTCCCTTTCTCCAGTTCAATGTGCTGTACTTCTGTTTCCCACATGGCCAAAGATGAGCTTTGCACCTCTTCCATACTCAGACCCTCGTCAGCTATTTCCAAAGCTGTTCCCTCTGTGTCCGAGGAACCAATGAATCCAAGTTCTATGCAAGCCTGAGAAAAAAATGTTCTCCGATAAAATGGAAATGTTTGTGAATCTGCAGAGAGAAAACTCTTCATGAAAAGCAAGATAAAAACTTGGTTTGTATTGATGTGTCTCTAAACACAGAGAAAGTGCAAGAACTCAGCAAAATTAACAAACAAGTCTGATAAACCTAGCACAGAATTCACATAACCTTGTAACAAAATAGCTACACTGCAAGTATATGAAAGTACTCACTGGAAAAAGTATTTACAAAATGGAATTTCTGTCAAACTAGAAACTTCAGAAAACTTCATTAATACATGTATTCAAAATATACAGAAAATATTTGTTATTAAATGCTATGTCTAAAAATATGCATTGCTCTAAACATAGCAACACTAACAGGAGTCAGGACACTTAGAGAAAAACACCCACACACGCATACACACACACACCACCTGTGTTCTTCGCTTTCCTTGGTTTCCTAGAAAAGCTTACCAACTATAAACTGAATATGGTACCTTGCCTAGAACTTAGAATTAACTTTGTGTCTTTACATACAAACGGTATTGCTTTGTATAATTTACTGCAGGCCATTCCTAAATGTTTAGTGCATCAGGCTGCCCAGAGCTTTGCACACATGAGTGCACAACATAAACACAGAAAGCAAAGTTCAAAACCAGATTAAATATATTCAAATTCTAAAGAACACACAGTTCAGTTTTCCATACCCTCTTAGCCCACCTGCAGAATACAAGTTAAGTACTCGGGCAGATAGATCTGTATCCCAGAGCAGCCCATGACCTTGTAGGACTGACTTCTTCTGATGGCCTAAACTACAGCTGATGAACCTAATCCGCCTTTTTCTCTTTAAGTGGTTTGAAGTCCTAAAATATTAAAATCTGTTTCTAATTTCTAAAAGAACTTTTTAATTTTTTTTCCCAATGAAACAATTGTGTTCTCAGTTATTTTTTTAAGACAAAATACCTTTTTTGTGAGCTGAACCTCAGATAGACTTAGAGTCTCCAGTACTTCTGGGAGAGCGATGGGGGGAGCTACCGGACGACAGCACACCATTGTCACCTTAATAGGAAGCTCCTTCAAGATGTTGACGACATCCTTATGATTTTCTCCAAGCAAAGAGATCTCATTCACCTCAGTAAATAAAGAATACACAGTGTTCAGATGTACACACAGTATTTAAGATTACAGTGAACAAAAATGGGTAAAAAAAAACCCCAGAACTCACTAATCACCTCATTTTTTAAAACAAACAAAAACCCCACACTAATAAGACACCGTCAACCCTTAATACTCACTTTGGTGCTCAGAATCAGCAGCAAAGTAAGTTTTCAACTGAATGTACAGTCTCATAAATTGCATGACACCACCCTACAAATACCACATATTCTGTCACTTCATTTTTCTTGCATTCACATGAACCAAATTCACAGGGATAGGGATATTCTTATTAAATCTAAATGCTTTCGCTAGGTATTCTTTTTGTGACCTTGACCTGGATCTGAAATTCAGCTACCAGCTGAGAAATGCATGCTAGGCAGATACATTTGCATAAATATGAGTAAGCACATACAAAATGACTGTTCAAGCACCTCTGGTTATCGGCTGGTATGCAGTTAGATCTGCTACATTACCAAAGTCATAACCTGTGAGAAGCAAGTCAATGCTCAAAAATTTTACTGAATGCAGACTAGGATAAAGTAGTGTATTTTTCTTACTTCCAGCAGCTCATCTCCACTGAACAGCTTGCCGCTTCGTCCAACTGGCCCTTCAGGTAATATAGATCTGATGTAATGATGTCCCACTGTAGCTTCAAGGCTTATCCCTAGTCCACTGCTCTCACTAAATTTGTTAACTACAGCCACCTAAAATAAGATTAAGAAATGTTTTCTTTTGATTTATTTACATCTGTACCTGTTACTTCTGTTTCAATTTACATACAATGAGGTAAATATTCCAAAAGTGAGAAACCAGAAATATTTTCATGTGTAATGGGGACAGTCAGGTAAAAACTGAAACTTTGATTGCATACCACTTCAAAATAACAAGTGGGAACTGTATATTACAACAGCATAGCTACATACATTTGCAGATACTGCTTATCAGCTGTATCGATAGTAAATGTCCTATTCATTACTTAGATCATTACCTCAATTTATTCAGTATGCAAAGTGGATAAGACATTTCAAGCACTAGCTTCAAATTCTGGCCAATGAAGGGAGCTTTGAAGTTCACTTTAAATATTATTTTTCTTTAATGCACATTTATCTACTTGAAGGTAGCAAATATGTGAAATGGTACTCATAGGCACAGCAACCTAAGAAGCCTGTGATTATTTTGCTAAAATCAATTCCAGAACATATATATCTATATTCAAAATTTATAAACAAAATAAAATCATCTCAAGAGATTAAGGACTATGTGTACAATTTTTATAAATAAAGGAACAGATTGAAAAAAAATTTTGTTGCATTCGTATGTTACCAACACAATAGCTAGACATTTAATAATAGTAATCAAAGTTTACCTACCACTATTTCATAATTCGAACCCATAATCCTCTGCCACTTTGCCTTTGTAGCTGCTTCTTCTGTAGTAGTCAGCTGGAAATCTAAAAGTTATGTTTGAGATTACTGTGACAAAAACTGAAACATCCTGTCTATTCCTGTAACTGGTGAAGTATACCATGCAAGACTACGCAATCATTTCCACGATGCCAGAACTCTCCTAAAAATGACTAAAAACTTGGCATGTTTTGCCTCACCAAGCTTTGGGTTATCAAAGGAAAAGGTTGCAAAATAGTATTAGATCCCCTGCAAGACTAACTGTGTATCCTGAAAGACATGAAGCTCAATCAAAAAGTTTGGTGGGCATGGCTGGGAAGAAAGGACACACATTTAAACTAGCTTCATTGTTGAGTGAATTCAATTCAACTTTACAAGATAATGGGCACAAATGAAATGAAATAGTTACATGCCTTCCCTGGGCATTTTTTAAACCAGGCTATATGTGGGCTGATCAGATTGATTAAAGTGGATGGCTGAAATACTTATGTATGTGATACTGCATACTGATTCTTTTGAAAAGACTCTGTATTTTACAGAGAGTCCCCAAGGAAAGTTTTCAAACAAAATCTGGAAGTTTTGTACTTTAAAAATATGAGGACAACTGTAAAATACTTTCTTGAAACTGTAGGCCCTAGAGGGCAGTGAGAGAACACAAGTCCTAGCTCTTTTATTTTTTTTGTTAGATTCACAAACAAGCACACAGACAGTGAGAAATAATTCTAATAGCTAAAGAGCAGCAATAAAATTGGAGGGAAGGGAAGGGAGAAAATGCTGTGAAAAATATGATGACAGGCTAGGCAGCAAACTACAGCAACTCTAATTTGACTGAAAGTTTATCTGCAGGATGAAAAATAAATACTTTCCTCCTGCTCATTTTCCCCTCCTTCACACTGTTCAGACTCTAGGGCAGGAAACAATCAAAAGCAGTATTTATATACAACAGCCAGTAAACACAGCAGATTTAACAGAACCCTACATATTCAAGGTCAATGGCCTGTGCTGTGCCTACAGTAAGTAAGGAAATAAACCCTTCAGATCTGAATACTCACCCCAGGCAAAGACTAGAATTATCTTCATTACAAGATTAAGTTCCCAATTCCCACTGACTTCTGAAGAATTTAAAGCAACTAACAGCCATAGTAAGTGTTTTAAATCTAGTCATTGCTCAGAAACATAACTAAAAATAAAGCCAGGTGTTGTGTGGCACTCAAAATTGACAATATTATCCTCACAGTTGAGACCCTGCAATATCTGAAAGAAAGGTGTTAAAAATAAATTCCTCAGCTATCCGGGATAATGGAAAGCATGAGTTATGAAAAGATACATATTGCAGAATTCATATGTGTGATGTTTTTCTGTTCCCCTCTAGCTCTGGGAGGAGGAAAGTCTTAAAAAACAGATCAAGTGCTGTCTCAGCCTGGAAAACATCATCATACATGGGAGTTCTGAAATGCAGTACAGTGCCCTAACAGGTCAAAAGGGAAAAGAAAATACCTGTTAGAAAATGAGAATTTCCACAAAGACTATTGGAAAAGTCAGAATGTATCAGTGCAGCAGAACTGACTGAATTCCAAATGTTATCAGAGAACACAGATTGAAATGAATACAAGCTCAGGGATTTGTGAAAAATAAGTTTATCAGAAGAGGTAGAAGTCCTGAAACTGCCACTGGGCAGCTGTAGGCGTGTGGAAAGACAACGTGTGATGGACAACAAGGAGGGCAAATGTTTAATACACAACTAGACTAAAAAGAATAGAAATACAAAAGCAAACTAAAAAGAGGGCTAAGCACATAGGAAGAGCAGATTGCTTCATGAGACATCTTTGACATGTAATTATTTTCAGACACATAGAGGAGAGCACTCATGAGGACATGCTTACGTGTATGATTACTTTCACTTTCTAGCTGTACCTCAGCTAAACAGCACACAGGAGATGGAAAGACACACAAACCATGTCGTCTTTATGTAAGTAAACTCAAGAGCATTTTCACAAAATATAAAACATTGAGAACCTGTTTCCTGTTGTTTCATGTCCTCTCCAATATTTACCACACCGGTACTGCATGGCAGTGATGGAGATCCCTGTTCTGTTTCACAGTTATCTGGAAAAAGAGAAAGACACTTTTTCAGCTATTTTATGTGTTCTAATATCCACCAAGGTCACAGGCATGCCTCGGACTCTCTACCAGTGGACTTCAGAGGATCCATGTTTGGCAAATGGAATCCAGAATGAGGGGCCCAGAAGAAATGCCATATTTTAAAGACATTTTGTCTTCTGTTAATTTTTCTTTTTTCAATGAAACAAGAGGAAAAAAAGCACCACTATCAGCAGCTGCATCTCTGTAACTGAAAGAAGATTTACTGGAAAACATATGATAAAACATCCTTAACAACGCTTATATTTCCTTTTTTTTCCCTCTTTCTCTTCTTTATTTTGTACAATTCAGGAAGCTGGCACAAAAAAAGTAAAATGCTACAGACTTGTATATCTGACAGAATTGTCACTTGAAATGAGCCTCTCCTACCACACAGTTCTGTTAGGTATGTTGCTGGCTGTCAGCTGTACCTTGAACATCTCTAATCTGGAGACACAGCACTTTCTGGGTATTTCCTCTATAATTTTTGCTAAAGGTGGGAATGAGAGCATGCCATACAGCTAACATACTACTGGGTCTTTCAAAATCTTGTGCTAGGTCTATAAAATGTGATACAATTCTGCAGACATCAACCTATAACACAAGTAGCTATCCTCTGTGCAGACATGCTGTCCAAACACACTGACTTTCAAGATTCGACACATATCCTTCAAGATGGGCACAGTGTAAGATTAAGCTTCACCATTCTCACCTAATCAGCAGGAAAAATAATATTGTTCATTGGCTTCCAAACTCCATACACATTTAATGCCCTATCGGGTTATTAACCTCTAGATATAGGTCACTCCTCTCATACCTTGAACTTGTAATACTGACATGTAAGAGAGAAAAGAACTGAGACTTGCTTTTGCTCACTGTGGAGGGTATGTCTTTGCTTTCTCTTGAATGCAGCATTCACTGTTGAGCACGAATGAAACATTCACTGCCTTCTTACCATTGGAAGATTTGCAGGATCAAAGCCTTGAAGCAATTCAGCCAGAAGTGCAAAGCACTGCAGAGCTTTCAACACTCACTTTGAAAATGTAGCAAATAATAAGACTGTGTCTAAAAGATTAATCAAACCATAGTAAACCAAATTCTCTCCTCATGTACAACAGCCCCACTATCACTAATACCTACCCTGAATGAATCTGGCCCATTTTATTTTCAGTTTTCATTTGAGAAGAAAAATGTTTCAAGCCAACTTTAAAGCAAAGCCAGTTTTAATTACCTTTGGCTGTGCTACTATCCATTGTTTGGAACAGTAAGTCCTTTTCAACAGCAGCATTGAAGTCTTCCTGGGGCTGAATATGATTTTCCTGCTTAAGCCCTCTTCTGATCAAAGTGAGCCGAACCGTTTGTCCCGTGTGCCGCAAAACATCAACTGCTTGCTGGTTAGTAAAACCCTGAAGATTTGTTCCATCCACCTGCAAGATTAAGCAGCTTTTCAGTCTACAAGACATCATCCAGGAGAAAAATAAAGGTCCAGGGTAATCTGGTGAGTTCTCAGCATCTGTTAGCCAAAGCATAAAGCAAGCAAAGGGACAAGAACAAAAACATGGATGGCTTAACGACATCGGAGACACAGAGCACTTTCACTGCGGCATCCCACAGCTAGGTAACAACCACTACCACAGCAAAGTGGGGAGAAGTGCTTTGGGTGCCCACCACAGTGGGGCAAGACAGACCCACTCTGCATGGTGTGAGAGGACACACCATGTGCTGTGCAGGGCACGTGATGCAGTCTAGCTGCTCAGACAGTCCCCAACTCAGTGAAAAAGCCAACACAGCAATGGCTGGGACAGCTAGGAAGAGAAGGGTGAGGAGAGACATACCCGTCCACTGTGGGAGGAAGAACTGCAGATCGTAGCATTCTGAGAACAAGTAACCTCAGACACAGTCAAGTCTACTACAGAACACCATGAAGTCCAGATTCTCAATCAAACACTGTCCAAGCCAACCACCATAATTTTAGTATTTTAAAGAACCAGATTTTGGCTTTTTCTTTTTGAAGGTACCCCATTATCTAATTAACAAAATGATTCTTTTTCTGCAACTCGGGACTTTGGCATTGCTCAATTTCATCCTATTATCCCTAGTACCCTATTCTTCTTCTTCCTGCAATCTCTGCTTTCTCTATCTTGATGTCTTTAATTTCTTAAGTCCTTCTAATAATATTATATTCTTTTAGTCCTGTAGTTGATTTACTCTGTCTATACAACACACATGCTCAACTATTACGGTTCCTCCTGCATGAATAACAACTCCTTCCAGATCCTTAATCATTTTGTTACCCTTCTCTGAACTTCCTCAGACTCTAGTGCTCTTCTAAATATAATGTAATTAAAAGCATGCTGATGTTACGTAATTTTTCTTCCATGCTTAAGCAAACCATATTTTAAAAATGTGTATTATTCTTTTGTCTGAGGTCACTCAAATCTTTTTCTCCTGCATCTGTAGTAAAGAAGAACTCAAACTTTGGAATAATCAATTTCAGCCATTTGTACTCAGCATTTAAATAATTATAAAAAAGCATATTTACTTCCACATGCAAGCATGCAGGCATGTTTCCTAATGGAGAGAGACCGTAACTTGTTGTTAGCGCTGCCTTCCCACAGATGCAAGGACAAATCTGTGACAGCCACAAAAAATGTGGTTCCTGCATTCATAACCTAATTTTCACCAGCCAACTAACATTTTATGCATGAAAATATTTTCTTCTTTCTCTGAGCATCTAAAACTTTAATGATACAATTTTAAAAAATATTTTGCAAACAACTGCTTTGAATCAAACTTCTCAAAAATCTTACTGATAAGATACATACATATAACACAGATTTTATTGAGAAGCAGAAGTTACACAAAGGCAGCATAATCAGAAAGATAATGTCTTGAATACTCAGTCAAAAAAAGGACTCACCATTTCAACACCAACTCTAAATGCTTTAAGCAAGTACGTCCTAATGAGCACATTTTAACAACTTGAAGTTGAGTTTTGCAGACAAGTGATCTCATTTACTTACAACTATAATTTGATCTCCAACATGGATTCTGCCATCATGCTCTACGGCACTGCCTTTTGTAATACTTTTCACAAAGATACCAGAAGGTTCTGGGATGAAGAAGCAGAAAAAATTAAATCAACTAATTTATTAAGAAACAATTTATATAATCAAACAATCTCTAACTAATAGGACATGGAAAGAATCATCAAAAAAGTATATGCTGTAACTAAATCACAGGTATTATTATTTTCCTAACAGATGAGCCTGATTAATGTCAGCTTGCATTGGACCAGATTTCATTCAAAATCTTACAATGCCAAATTCCCAATTCTTGCTGCAAAAGAAGAAATAGTCTAATTTATTTTAATCTAAATGTTGAAAGCAACATCAACAAAAAAACATATCTGACTCTTGGTCAGATTTTCTGCAGGACAGAGAATTCAGTTTGAGTATACTAACTTAGTAAGTTCTGTTTTTTCTCTGTTCTTAATACCTGCTTAGGAAAATGCATTTCTTAATTATATTCTTAAATAATAAAATGCAGAAAATTATAAGCAAGCATGACTACAACTTACATTTGAACAAGGTTTTAACTACAGCTGTAAATCAATATTTGATCCACTAAAGAAAAAACAGACACTAGAGCAAAAAAGAACTCAAACCTTTAAACACAAGCATTTTAGACTATTAACAATTTCAAATCAGAAGGAACATTTTACAAAACGCCTACAGAAAGGACACTTTACAAAAAGAAATCCATTTCAGGAAAAATACACTGAAATTGTCTGTGTTCCAGTTGTTCCTACATTCATGACCTTCATGAAGGTCATGAAGTGTCAGATTAGTAAAGTTAACAGCCTTCAACACCCTTCAACAGCTTCAGTAAAGTTAAAAATCTATGGAGTTCCTACACACACATTTTTGCATAGTATACATGAAATCAAGAAAAATACTAGCATGAACTGGCATGAAAACAGGTCAGAGGGTCACAGGCCTGTAACAACGGTATCAGAAATCTAAGAGAATTACTTTTTCTCAACAAATATTCCAACTCTGTTAAATGAATACGCTCAAGGGGAAGATAATCCACTACAAAATGGGTTTTAACAGCTAGCAACACCCCAGTGCCTTTGCAAACCTGAAACTCATAATTTACTGAGCCTCAATATGACAAAAGTTAGCAGGAAGGAGGGCTAAATCTCTATTTTGCTCGAATGACCACGTTCAGTTTAGGAAGAATCACACTACAAATACATTTAAGTCACAGCATGGACAATTCTTTTCTGCTTTTTCTTAATTCGTTGTTTTTTCCAGATTTTGTGAATAATTAAATGGCTGGTCTTACTAACTTCCTAGCATTTTTATACCCTGTAACAACAGTATGGTAACGTAACAAGTTAAAATATCCTCTCAGATCTATCACATGTTCTACAATTTAATTTGCCTTTTGGAGATTCATCTGGAAGCTGGTAAAGAGTGAACTTATACAAACTGTGACTATCCCGTCCTACGGAACAGATTGTTAAAATTTAGCCCAACTTCTCAAACCCAATAAATTATAAACTGGCAGTAACGTGAAATATATCTATGCATACATTTTTCTAACAATATATACATGGGTAAAATCAAACCAACAGCTCTTTGAGGAGTATTACAACATGTGACAATTGTCCCTTCCTAGAGTTACTGCATATGACAAATCCACCCTAGGGAGGCCTAAAATTTTTCTGAAAAATGAAGTTGAATACAAAGTAAAAATATACAACTGTACATAAATACTGTTGCATTTATTTAAGTTATTTATTGGCTGCAACAGCCTAGAGGTTAACACACATTTATTACATCGAGAATTCACTAAGGAATTCTTGATCTGCCAGCAGTGCTATAGACATTGTTTAAAAAACAGTAACAATACCTCCTAATTCTACTCAGAATCCTAATTTATCCCATATGAGCCTTTTAATAACTAAAATGTAATGTAAAAGGCCCAGCTAGCTCTAACAAATATACCTCAATCTATTTTAGAAATGTTTCACAAAAGCATGTAAGCACAAGTTTTAAACCAGAATGAATATAAAAACTGATTAAAAATGCTGAGGTTGGATTTTATAATAAAACTGATTGCTTCTACTCTGAATGCCCTTCTCACAGAATCACAGGATGACATGGCGTTGGAAGGGTCCCCTGGAGATCATCTAGTCCAACCCCCCTGGCAAAGCAGGTCCACCTGCAGCAGGTTGCACAGGAACATGTCCACATGGGTTTTGAATGTCTCCAGAGAAAGAGACTACACCACCTCTCCATGTATCCTGTTCCAGTGCTTTGACACCCTCAAAGTGAAGATGTTCTTCCTTGTCTCTAGATAGAACTTCTTATGTAGAAGTTTGTGCCCATTTCCTCTTGTCCTCTCACTCAGCACCACTGAAAAAAAGACTGGTCCCTTCCTCTTGACACCCACCCTTTACATATTTATAGGTGTTGATCAGATTCCCCCTCAGTCTTCTCCAGACTCAAAAGACTGGACTCCCTCAGCCTTTCCTTGTAAGAGAGCTGCTCCATGTCCCTCATCATCTCTGTAATCCTCTGCTGTACCCTCTCCAGAACTGCACACAGCACTCTAGATGGGACCTCACCAGGGCAGAGTAGAGGGGGAGGATGACCCTCCTCAACCTGCTGGACACGCTCTTCTTTACACACACCCCAAGATGCCACTGGCCTTCTTGGCCACAAGGGCACATTGCTGGCTCATGTTCATCCTGTTGTCCACCAGGACTCCCAGGTCTTTTTCCTCACAGCCGCTCTCCTGCAGGTCAGTTCCCAAGCTGTACTGGTGCAGGGGATTATTCCTGCCCAGGTGCAGCACCATACACTCATCCTCATTAAATTTCGTCAGGTTCCTCTCTGCCCAACTCTTCAGTCTGTTCAGATCTCACTGGATGGCAGCACAGCCTTCTGGAGTGTTGGACACCCCTCCCAGTTTTGTGTCACCGGCAAACTTGCTGAGGGTACATTCCATACCTTCATCCAGGTCATTGATGAAAATATTGTATTGAAGAGGACTGGACTCAGTACTGACCCTTGGGGGACGCCACTTGTTACGGACCTCCAACTAGATTCTGTGCCACTGATCATGACCCTCTGAACATGGTCTTTCAGCCAGTTTTCAATCCACCTCAACTGTTCATTCCTTCTCACCAGAGGAAAACAATTTCATTTTCTTTACAAACTTTAAAAATATTTTATATGCTCAGCATTTTTAGAGATGCTATACCAAAACTAAAATTAAGTCTTTGATGCACATACACCATAGTATGTAACAGATTGTACAATAAACTGCAGGCACCGATCATTACCTGACGTTTTGTCTCCGATGTAACCAGCAATAGTTATTCCTAATCCCTGGTTGTTTTTAGTGAGTTCAACATTAAATTTCTCCCCATCTTCACAGCTATCAACAGAAGCAACTGCCTAATAAGAAAAGTGTGATTAGAAAGTAAGGGGTTTTTTTCTTTATAGAGTCACCACATCCTTTGATGTCATTAACATATAGAACTAGGCACAAATGTAAAAAAGCGAAGTACCAACTTTGCTTCTGCTCTTGGTGTTCAGCAGAGAAACTAGACATAGGTAACACATTCTTCACTGTAAAGCAATGCAGGTCATGTCCTCCCTCCCATACTGCTCCTGGGATGTTACCCTCTAACCTATAAATCATTATTGTATTATTACAATGACTGGTGAAAATTCTACAAATTTTGAAAACTGTACAAATTGAACAATGAACCTCTTGTAGAGTAAGTTACACAAACCATGCTGAAATGTTAATATATGTAGCTTGCTGCCTTTCTGGGACCTCCTCAAAACGAGCTTTAGACTGCTGTGTTATTAAAAAGAAGAAAAAAAGATCAGAATTATATTCTGTTTTCTACTTGTTTAATAACTATAACAACTTTTTTTCCTATGCATGCCAAGTTTAAAACATAATCAAAGCTATTATTAGTGAGGTAATTACGTTTCTTGGGTTTGAAAGACTTAATCTCCACTAATATCTACTACAATACTGCGAATTTCAATAACAAAGAATTTTTTGGGTAACAAATTCATTTGCGTATTGTTAATGAAAGTATAATAAATATCGAAGTCCCATTTCAACACTATTGCTTTTGTATTAAAAGAAAAAAAAATAACTTACAAAACTTAATTTCAGCTTTTAAAAAAAGAGAGCTTTTTATTCTTCATATTTCAGCTGTCTAAAACAGTTACTAGCCACTCCCATAGCTGATATGTATCATAGACAATTATATATACAAGGCTTCATTTTCATTGTATTTATATGGGCATCAATATTTATGCACATATATAAAATGGGAACTCATAAAAATAGTACAAATCTATCAAGATCCTGCTATACTCCTATTTTCTTCTGTCTCTTCTGAATGACAGAAAGCAGCTAATATTTTCTAAAGTGCCAGTATGGCAACCAGACAAATAGTAACTAAACCCAGTTTGATTAAATGAGTATACATGCGCCAAGAAAACAAGGCTTCAGGCAAGCTATGATGCTACTTGCCAAAAGGGAATCTGACTTCAGTTCTTTACCTGAACAACTCCACCCAGAACTACAATCAAACACAAGAAAAATAAATTTCTATGGCTTTAATTACCTCTCTGCTTGATAATGCAGGATTATTTTAGCCACAGGTAATGCCACTAAAAAACAGATCCAATTTCCATAATCTCATCAATTTTTACTGCAATATCTACAGGGAACTTGGAAGTGTCCATTTTGGAAAGTCATTCTTCTCTCACTAACAGCTTTAAGAGCATCGTGAAGTCTTCACCCATTCTTTATTCACCAGGAAGAAACAAGACAAACCAAGCTGTTTCCATCATTATCTTCACCCCAGACCTGAATTAATGAGGCCTGCAGCACCATTAAGTGGGTGCTCCCTCCAAGAACAAGACACTGTGCAAACAGAGTAAAAATAGCCTGCCTCCTGCCAGGAGCAAGGTGTTGAAAATGATGGAAATGGAAGGGAAGGCAGCAAGAAAGTCAAATTTTGTCACTTGGTGGCTTTGAGCAATTTCCTTGGTACTAGAAATTCTATGCATCCTGCAGCTGCTGATATGGCCTTCCACATTGCATCACAGAACCTCAGAAAGGCAAATACTGAAAGGCAAATTCAGCTTCTCCTTTGAGACTGCTGCTTTTCGTGTAAGTAATATTGGGGCCAAATGTTGATTCTTTTATCTAAAATACAGCCAGGTTTTCATGCCTCTGAGTGCTGTAAAAACACAAAAGTCTGTCTCTTCTCTTAAATGTTCAGAAGACTCCACATCAAGATTAATTTTATTTTCCTTATAATCACAAAACAGTTGAACATATGTTTGTTTTCCACAGATTCCACTACAATGAACAGAGGCAAAATAATGGTCACCATTAAAAAATTGTTAAGATTTTTTTTTAATTCCAGAAAATACACTTTTTTAATTCCAAATAAAATATCCCAAATTTCCATCTGAAATGTAATTTGTAACTGGGAAGAAAATGTCTAGAAAATCAGGCTCAAAACCAAACACCTTTTTCTTCTCTCGTTCACTTTCTCCACATACCCACATTTAGATCTATCTGGGCATTAACTATATGTGACAAAACACTACTTTTCCTCACTCCAGTGAAACTCGGCTTTGCTGCAAACATGTAGATGACCTATTTTGTAGTGGTTTTGAGCTGACAGGACATGATAATATTTACAGATTTTTTTAAGTGGCTGGCAGTTGTAGAGGAGTACAGCAATGAGAGTAGAATCATCAGCAGGGGAATAAGGGTAGCAGCTGGTTACTTTTTTTGGAAGATGTCTAGCAAATGAGCAATGCCAGGTGATATAGGAAAGAAGCAGCATCTGTGTGCTGGTTGGCACAAGGAGAAACTGCCTGATGGATGGCTGCAATGATATGGAAATAAAAAATGTTCCTGTAGAGGAAAAGGACAGGCGTACAGAGAAATGCTACAAAGCCTTCTTGCTCTATTTGAAGAAAAGTCTGCATGGTTTCAGTTGTTCCCAATGTACTACCGCACAGACACAAGCAATCCAGAACCAGGCATTATTCAGATCACACTTATGGAAGTCCTAAGCCTTGATCTGAAACAGCTTCAAACATATAGTTCCTTGCACTAGGGATTCATGACACTTAAATTCTCCCAGACTGTCACCACTACTGGGAAAGAAAATCCTGGCTTTTGAGAACATAAGCGTGAAAGACATTCAAATCGCAATTAAAATAAAAGGAAGTCTGAAGCAAAAGTTTGTTATGAGTTACGTATATTCACTGTTGCTTACTTGTTTCTCTGGTGTGGACGTTGGTACTGGTGTACCTGGTGGGACAGCCGGCGGTGGCGATTCCTCAACTGGACCTCTTGCAATTACCAGTTTCACTCGATTTCCACATTGCCTCAGAACCTGTGCCACCTGCTCACTGCTCATTCCAGCTAGGTCTGTATCACCAATTTTCAGGATGTGGTCTCCACTACACAATCTCCCATGCTGGGGGAAGAATAACGATGAAAAAAATCTATTAACATCCTGCTATTTCTCCCACATAACATACAATTAGAAGTAAGACCACATAGCTTTATTCACTTTTAAGATAAATGAACCAGTGAACTTTTTTTTGGGTCCCTAGTCAATATCGTGATAACATGGGAAAGAAACGCAAGTTGCCTAATGGCAATCCCGGACAACCTTTTTCAAGCAGTCACTCGAGCACAGAAAAAACCCAACATATAGTTATTGCTTCAGGTTTCATACTGAAACACACTTCCAAAATACACTATACAAATGGTTAACTCAGCTTTGCACTTTTATTTAAAATCCGGTCCTCGGGATGAACCATAATTTAAAAAAACCCCACATTTCTCCCTCTGTGATCCAGTTATTGATAAGGCTTTACACTGGTTTACTTTCCTAACGATTTACCTTCAAACAACTGAAAAACTTGACATCAATTTAGCCCACATGAAAAGTATTGAAGAGACAGGTCTGTCAAAGAAGCTCATCTACCTGTTCAAGGAAGGAGTGTGGCAGTAAATCCTGCCCATGCATCTCTAGGACTTGTTAGCAGGCAACAACTTCTGTGGCTGCAAGACCGGCTAGCCTCTGTGCCTATTTAATCCTTAACCATCATTAACGCAACCCCAGACACAAGCCCAACTGACAAGCTTGAAATGAGCTGTGATCACCAAGTTCAATTTGCATGAGCCCTTTAGGCAGGAGCAGAGCCTGTGTCCTCAAGCAGATGCATGAAGCCATATGCCTGCTCCAAGCTTCAGTAAGCCCAGTGGAGAGAAGCAGACACTCAGCTGTCGGGGCAGAGCAAGTCAGCGCTTGGTATCCCCGTCATCCCTGGATTACAACCAGTATATTCATGAAAGAATTAGGACTCTAAATGCATCCACACAAAACATGTATAAAGTAACAGGTTTGAAAATGTGATTTAGAGCCTAATTCAGCTTTTATATTCAAATGCACAGATCTCCTGTGGTAAACACACCTTTACCGACAATAAATCTTACCACTTGCTCTCGCTTTTTTACACTCAGGAGGAAAAAAGCTACCACTGTTTAGCATGATTATGAAAGTAAAGGGTAACTTCATGCCTTACCAAAGAGTAAACAGAGGATAAGTTGGATTTACCTGATCAGCCACCCCTCCTGGAAGGATGGTTTTAACAATCACTCCAGTTGACTTTCCTCCCACTATCCCAAATCCCAGACCTGAGCCATCATTCACCAACTCGATGGTCTCCACATGCTGCCAGTGAACCTAAAAGGAATAAGTAATGAGCTTGCAAATGGTTAAAATAAGTACACAAGTACTAAAATATTGCAAAATATTGCAAAAAATTGCATCCTATTTCTTGGGTATGTTTTTTTTAATAAAGAAAAGTGGGAGGAAGGTACAAATACAGGACCTTTTTAACAGTTACTATTAAGTGTAAGATTAAAAATATTTAAGCAATAAATTGCTCATTCTGTAATGGCTGGCATTTCTCCAGTACACGACTTTTCTGGGTAGGGGGTCAGGCCTTTCAAAAACTTGCTGAATGAATTTAAGCAGCAACCTAGAACTGTCCATCTCAATTGCCCATTGCAGTCAGTGGGAAAAATACTGCTGCTAGGACATCACAGGACTGGAAATTAAAATCTTCAGATACCAGTATGTTCACATTGGCCGTAACAACAAAGCACAGGAGAGAGCATAAACCCAATTCAGAAGTTAAAACTGAAAGCGGCACTGGGTAGTACAAGGTAGGCATTAGCAGAACAACTACTCCCTGAACAAAAATTTCTGATTGTCTGATGTGATCAGCTGCACCAGGATGAAGTAGCTCTGATGGTAGGCTTCACGTTCTTACAGAAGCAGAACTTCTCTCAAAGACAGACAAAGGCTAGCTCACTTACATGGGGCAGTATTGAAGGAACAACTGGAAGCTCCTGGCATTGCTTCTCCTGAAGAGCAAGCCACACCATAAACTCATATGAAGTTTAAAACTCCAGCAGGTAGGATCTTGAAAATAAGCAGTTATTTTGGAATAATCAAGGTACTACAAAGATCCAAAGTCCTGTTGTGCCTGTTTTTGGGAATCCACAATCTTAACATAAACCATTGATGATCAAGCAAAGCCTGAATGAAAAGTAACAGCTCCACATAAGCTGCTTTCCCTCAGCATTTGAAAGTGAGGTGAACACAAGGACTGGGAAAGGCATCCCTAAAAAACCAAAAGGAGCTGTGGCAGCTTTGCAAGGAACATTTTTTTCATGCAAGGGAAGCTGTTCAGAGAACACAGAGGCAATCACATAAAGAATTGTGTTGCAGGAATACTGAAAGAGAGCAGGCCTCTCCTATGTGCTGACAGGAAAAGTTAGGCCAATCAATCAGCTTTATTTCTGCACATGAAGAAAGGAATAATTATGAAATGTCTTCACTAAAGGTTTTATGCTAATGATTACAATAAATACTAAAACCGATGTTTTTTTCCAGGCTGATTGCTCCGTATACTTCTGATTATCCATTCTGTTAAAGAAGAGCCTCTTCACTAGAAGATGACTCTTCTAGTGAAACCTAAAGAAACCAAAGACAGGCCTTTTCATCCCAGGACAAGCCATTACGTAAGTAAGATACCAGGAAGAGAAACTCCAGTTAATATCACCATGTTTTTGAGCTATGTTCTATACACTTAGATGCACAAAAGCTTTTAAAAGAAAGTAAAAGCAGCAGAGCTGTTTTCTGGTGGTCCTGAAGTGTGTATACACATGGAATTTTGATGGCTCACTCTTGTTGCTTTACTTAGTTCCACTACTAACAGACCTCAGAGAAACAAACGGAGAAGAATCCATCCAGCTGGTGATACAGATGACATTGAAATTTCTATTTGCCCAAGCAGAAGGTAAAGAGAAAAAGAACATCCTGTTTACTGCTACCTGAAAAGAAGGCTTCATAAAGTAAGATAAACATGCTGTACTTGCATTGGTGGATACAGAGAATTCGGCAGATGTGAAGAATGAATACATTCAAGATTAAGTTCCGCCCCCCTGCCCCAGCAGTCTGAATATTTTCTACTCTTTGGCTGGGAAAAGGTACAACGAAGATAAATAGAAGAAAAACTTCAGGAACTGTGAAGGAAATCCACGTACAAGTTACAAAAAAATGGCTCAAAAGACTAGATGCAGTAAGTGCATACATGCCCACAATACAGAGACATTTGGGGTATACTCACCGGGTTGGAATGGGCTGAAACTGTGCTAGCAGCAGATGGAGACCGGGAAACTACAGGACTGATGAGCTGAGGGAAAGTGCCCCTGGCCACAACTAGCTGGACATTATCTTTCGCTTTCTGTAGGATGCTGATAGCCTGTTGATGTGTAATTGTCTGATCAAGGGCTTGTCCGTTAATAGCAAGGATTTGATCTGCTTCCTTCAGCTTTCCATCTCTGTCACATATGTGTAAACAGGGAAGGGGATGACAAAATAAACAAATAAGAAAAACCAAAGAAGTGTTGCCACAGAAATTACAATATTTTGACAATTTTCCAATATTTTTAATAACCTGATCTCTATTCCCCACACTTTTTAATCTCTCCCTGCAGTTTTGCTGAAAGGAGCTGATGCGGCACCCTGGTGATCGCTTCCTTTGAAGCTAATCCCACTGCCACTCTCCCCTGGCTACTACCCCCTAGCTAGCTTTCTTCTCCCTGTACCCCCATGCGAGACTAAGCATATTAGATCTCACTTGCTCCCAACCATAGCCTGGGAACTTATGCTTATTCTTGACTTTGAGCCTCTTGCTTAACAGACCAAGTGCTTCACTTTGTTCAGTTTGCCCATTCTGAATATTCATCAAACCATAGAGTGGAACACACTTTCATCAAGATGTTACAGAAACAAATTTTGTTTTGCACAAAACCAAGAGGGAAAGGAAAAAAAAAAAAAAAAGGAAGGGAAAGCAGAGAGAGCAACAGAAATAAAATGATAAAACAGATCCCTTCTAAATGTCAGGGCAAAAAAAGCCCTGAACAAATTAAAAAGTAACCCTTTGCTGAGCCCTTCCACAGACCTACTTGAAAAGAAGTGCACAAAGCCTACACAGATGAGTTACCCTCTGCCTCCTCCACTGCTTCTATTGCTTCTGCAAAAAAACAACAAAAAATCTGGAGTCTTGTCTTCAACATCCTGAAGCAGCAATGTTTTGAAAACAAATGGCAGCACCAAACCAAGGATCCCTATTACACCAGCTTTTGTGAGCACCTACAGTGTAGAAGCCAACGTACTCAATAGCATTCATGAAAAACACTATTTCGCTTCAACCCATATTATTGCATTTGTGAATTTGAACTGTTTTTCATAGTGCTCTCAAAGACTTAATACTGCCAGGGCCTTTCTGATTAATGACCCCTGTAAGAGTTCCTTAATGTTTCTCTCTTCAGGCAGGGCCTGATTCAGTAGAAACAGGTCTTAACTCCACAGAATAAGAAAAGTAAAAACAAAAACTTCTTGAAGGGGAAGGAAAATAAGAAAAAAAGAAAGTAAGTGAAATTTAGGCAAATTGTAATGACATAGAGCACGCACGCCACTTCTCATAACTGAATTAACTCTGTAGGTCACACTGCCATCTGTTAAAAAAACAGTGTTCACACAACAAATAACCAGAAAATGTCTCCCTACAGCACAGTGAGAAATAGCACTGAGATGACTCAGGTGCCCTACACAACATGGAGAGTACACAACAAAGCAGCTTTAGCTAAGATCCCGATCAGCAAATCCACATACAGTGATACACCCCACCACCCTGCAGTGAACCAGTGCTGCTGCCATTCACCAGTGAGTTTATGTCCTCCCTTGAGCTGTTCTTAGAGCAGAAATCCATTTCTCTCAACACGACTTGTGGAGTCTGGATTAAAGCATAAGCATACTTTCAACAAGCTACTATTATTGCTGCATTTCTGTTAACATCAGCTGAGTATTTCTTTTTAAGAGTCCAACAAGTTTAGGTCAAGCCTTGCTTGATTTAAAAGCTTGATTTCACACCTGCTCAGTGGGAAGCTACCCAGGAAACACTGCTAGTCAAAACTGAAGTCTTTTGCTCCAGGTTGTTTTTCGGTGCGGTCAAGGATTTTGATTTGTATTTAGGCTTTAAAAGCCATGACAAAGAAGAGTAACCTCCCCATTTTCCCTTTTGGAAAGGGGATATTATAAACAAATGACAGAGAAACTGCATCTGTCATTTCTAAGACTTCAGAACAGATCATACACTGCCCTGTTCCAACAGTACATAAATTGTAGTGATAAGTAATTTTAAATCTGCTACAATGTATGGCTTAGAACAGGAGAGAAATGTGCCCTTGTACCACAGGAACAACAGCAATACCACAACTAAATTGCAGCATTATGTTAACACTTGGTACAGTAAAACATTCCAGTAGTAATCTTACCTATGTGCCACACTTCCCTCCTGTATTTCTTGCACAAATATTCCTAGTTCTCCCCTGTTTTCACTCTTGAGTCCTACGACACTGAAGCCCAGACCACCACTTACAGGTTTAATAAGCTCAATGGTCTCAACAAGACGACCCTGATGAGCAGAAGGGAAAAAAAAGAGCAATAATGTATAAAAGTTGAAAAGCATTAATAAATGTGGTAAACAACTTGCAAATTTTTAACTTGACGGCTACAACGGACATGGCTACACTAGCTACTAACTGAAAGACAGTTGTTCAGTTCCGATTTCTATCATACACAAAAGTGACAATCATGAAAGATTTGAGAAATAAAGATTGTTACAGCCCGGAAGAGGAAATCAGGAAATACCAGCTAAATATATAGAATTTAGGCTCAGTAGTTACCAAAGTAGGATAAACATGTCTATAAAATGCCAACTCTCAAGCCAAACTCAAGCCAAAAGAGGAGAAATTTGAGAAAGAGGGGAAAAAGCTACCCAGGAGAACAGTAGAAGACTTTCCCTATCTGGCGCCATTATCAGTTAATTTGAAAAATGCTAGATTATATGCCTGGCCATCCTCAGCTCCAGCCACTGAAGAGACTTGTAAACCATTTCTGTGTACCACAGGAAAGCAGTAAGATGACAGAACAATGCATGGCAAGTCCAAAAAGGAATTTTCCATCTTATTTCCAAGCAAGTCACAGAACTAGCTTTCATTAGTTATGCATACAAGACCATGCTCTGACAAAGCATCTCTGTCACGCACAGAGTAGCAGTCCTACAACACGCATGGAAAGATAATGGCATATTGATCTGTGAGAGGCATGCTGCCCAGCTAAGGACAATAACTCAGCTAAGGCCACTTTTCCAACTGTTTTCTCACTTACCAATTGTTCTCAAATTAAAAGGTTATTTTTGTTTTACATAGCAAGCAAGCCTTGGTTTGCTTAATTAGTTATTACTCAGTTGTTTTTAAATGAACACACATGTATTTTAATCTTCCAGATAATGAGTGATCTACATTTCGTGGTTACCAGATGAAATGCTTACCTGGGACATATTTCTGATCAGCTGCTCAAAGTCATCACTAGAGGACTTCCCATTAATCTGAGGAGTAATGGATCTCATTGATGCTTCTAGCACATTAGCTGGGCTGCCATTCTNATATTTACCTGTAAAAGATCAATGGCAACACAGATTTACAGACAGAGCAGAAACCTACTCCTTATCCAAAAGCATCATGGTAGGCCAACTGCTTGCTAAAAATATTTGAAATCCCAAATTTAAAAAGCAAAATTATCTTTTAGTTGTGAATTATTAGCATAAAACATCAAAGAAACTGATGAAAATAATCTAAAATTATTTCCATACTCTTGCCTAAAATTCTTTTTTTCATATTAGCATAGCAGCCTGAAGTACACCAGCACAACGGTAGAGAAAAACAAGTATGAACAAGCTTTTTCTACAGTACTATTATTTAAAAAAAAAAAAAAAAATTACAAGAAAATTAAAAAAGCATGTGTATTTCAATGAAAAAAGAAAGAAACCTCTTCAGCTACATAGGGAACTAATTTCACCAGTCAGGATTTCTGCATCACTATGCACAATGGCTGCCAACACAACTGTCTATGTGAGCTAGAATAAAATACAAAATTTTTGAACAAGCCTAAAATCACCTGGCTGATCTGAAAACCACAGTTGTACCTTTACACTGACAGCCTTGACAACAGACTTCTCTCAGAACAGGAAAGAAAATAAGAACATTGTCCGCTTTTCCCAGATCTCTGCTGACCAATCTAATGAATGGCTGGTGGTGGTATAAAGCCCCGGTGAAGCAGGAGCCCACTTGCCTGTTGACTGTCAACAGGCACTGTTTTCCTCCACGTCGATCCATTTCACACTTCCCTGGCACATTAACCACAATATTGCAGCCTTAAATACTTTTCATAGTTTTACAGTGCAGATTTACTAGCATTCTGCACCACAATACGGAAGCTGGTATTCCCCTTCCTTGAAGCCTTATTTTTAAACATCAAGTATCAATAAAAAATTTCAAAACTGTAAATGTATGCTAAAATGTCTAGTGCACCAGTCTCAACTGTTTAAGCATGCTACTTCCATTAGGTTTATCATATCATTCTCCCAACTGTCCAGTCATTAAAAGGACAGTAAGTCACATGAAGTGGCCTCTGAGTTGCGAAACTCCAAGAAAAAAAACCAAAACTCTTAAGAAAAAATGTCACTCTCAACAGACTAAAGTTTTGTGTATGCGTGTGTGCAAAAAACTCATATTTCAGAACGTCTCCTCTATCAAAATACACATATATTTACATTTTAAATTTTGGTTTTTATAGTGACATTTATAATGAAGCTACAGGTAGAAGTTTAGAATCCTTAGACAAATTACAAGCAGAAATGCAACAACCACTCTCTTCCCGGTCCCCCCCAAAGTACAGGCTTATAGCGTGTAAAAGTTGAAAAGAATTGGTGTGTGTATTTGCTAATTGCAGAAGTATAGGTCATTCCAGGGGGACCAATAAATCACAAGAGGAAATCTTAGAAAGACAATGTTATTCTGGTTGCATGAAATATTTTTCATAACATATAAATTGTATTACTTTGCAGTAATAAAATCATCATAATTCCGTCAAGAAGTAGCTTTATAGCACTGTGATTGTGTAAGTACTATATGAAAGAATATTGCTTTGTTTTATAATTTGCTTTTGTTAATTTTCCTTGATTGGCTTTCTCCTTACAGTTTGTAACACCTGCAATGTGGACATAATTTGGCATAACACAAAAAGAAAAATTCACAAATACCACCTATAACAATAAAACTTACAGTAGAGTCGCACAGATAGACACTAAATGCAATCCAATGGTTCTTACATGCAGTCGCTCAAAATACTTAAGAAATAAGAAGCTACCCAAACCACGTCTGCGATGTATCAACATTTAAAGAAATGTAATCATCCTTGCCAGGTCACAACTTGGACAGCAACAATTTCTGGGAGTTTCTGCACTCCAGCCATTAGGTCCATGCCCCAGGCGACCCCACGCAGCACAGAGCACTACTTCAGCTGACTGCAAAGGCCCTGTGTCGCAAAACGGTTGGCTCCAACATTGAGCAGAGCGATGCAGCATAAGCCAGCTGCCGTGGGAGCCCTGCAGGGAGGCAGAAGGGAGGACAGCACTGCCAGGGCCCCTGTCCTGTCAGGGGCTGCCTACGCCACAGCTAAAGCCCTTGGGAACAGGCACCAGAACTGCCCTGCTGGCTGCCGCTTTACCTCCCCACCCTCAGGGCAGCACAGCAGATCCCAAATTAGCACTTCTTGTAAGCAATTAATTTCAAAACAGAAAATAAATGGTGCTGGTGCAGAAAGGGGATACGGAGAGGAAATAAAGGTCTCCTCTAGTTGGGGTAAACCGGAGTTAAGTGACTGTTCACTAAAGACATGATTTCTTCACTTCTTCCCTAAATCCCCTCTACTAACATCCATGCAACACAGTATGTGCTGTGCTGTGGGGGGAAAAAACTTATGGTCAAATGCACAAGCAAAAAAAAATCTAAGGAATGCAGCCCAGCCAAGGGAAGGGTATTTTGTTCTGGCAGAGCCCTGACTGTAGTGGAGGCGGGAGGGGGAGGTGAGGAGGAGGTGGACAAGAGAGAGACAAAAAGTCAAGGAAGAGAAGTGGGAGAGGACTGCCAAGGCTGAATAATTGCTTTAAAATATTTTATAACAAAAATAAAATATTACTGAGCAGTTCAAACCAACACAATCTCTTTTTTCTTTTCTGTCACTCCCTTATCTTCAAACAAAGAGACAGCTCTTCAAGCATGAGAAAACAAGCGTTCACTCAAGAGTAAGAATATAAAGAGGCAGAAACAAAATCTGGTTCCTTCAGTGCTCTTCAGCTCCAGTGACTAGTGAAGACAGGACTCGAAAAAACATCCTTTTGCTGTCTCTAGACTTTTCCCACTCCACTTCTTAACTTCACAATGACATATTTCCAGTGCAAGCAAATCCTGCTTGCTTGTTTAAGAAAAAAAACTTTAAAGCACCAAAGCATCGGTTTTGCTGACTTTAGCATCATGGCTCGCCAACATGCAGATGAAGCAACATACCACTTAGTCCACTGCATGAAACGCAAATGCAAACTCAGTTTTAAGCACACACCAGTTGTTAAGAACACACCAATAATTAAAGGGATCAATTTCCAATTAACATAGAGCAGCTTTAAAGAAATGTAAAAGCAAATCTGAAACACCTCCATGCATGCACACACTTTTTCAGATCTTATTTTGGTGCTTAATAGATCACTTATCTGCATAGAAAAAAAAAAAAAGGACAAGAAAAGGAAACCTACTTTAAACCATAAACAATGGCAGCAGCTCTGACTAGAATGCACGGAATATTTGTCTGCTAAAATTGTATACTTGCATCCAATTTTTTTCTAGGAAAACATGACAGATGTTTTCAAGAATTGCCAGCACATTTTCCAGACTCACTACACAAACAGAAGACAGGGCTTTCGCTATCATCTCCATGCCTTCCAGAAAGAGTACCTCAAGATGGGAATACATCCTACCCTCAAATTTATTAAGGTCGCTGCAGGCCCACAAGCAGGTCTCACTTAAGAGGCCTACTTCTGCTGGGATGCTTGCAAGGAATCAGTTTGACTTAGAAAGTTGCTATTATTGATTCCCTGCTCCCACCCTGTCAATGTACACTTTCCTAAAAGATTGCCTTCTCCTAAGAATCATGCAACAGTCTTAAAGCTCTTTAAAAACTCCTAAGCTAAAGACACAGGAGCAGTTTAACAGACTGTCACTTACATTTCCCCTTGAGAAGACACTTTCAATGCAGTTCATCGTGAAACATCAAAAAAAAATTATCCATCTTAGTCTGGAGTGGATAGAGACTGCGAGACCTAGCCACTGCACAGCTCAGCACCTACTGTCATCCTGTCTCAAACATAGCTGTGACCGAAATGCTTGGGTAACAACTAGTCTTCTTCCTCAGTATGGTACAGCTTGGCCAAAAAGCCTGGTCACTATTCACATGCCTTTCCGGTTTCACTCAAGGGTGTCCTTGAACAAAACTGAGCCTTTGAAAATGCAACGAAATAACAGTTTTCTTAAAATGACTGCCTACTTCATGATTTTAGTCTTTGTCTTGTTTCAATATGCTTTATAAACATTCAAATAAAGCAAAGAGGAGACAATCTCATCTTATACTGTAGAGAAGAAATGATTCTATACAGAAAATACAGGATATGTTCTGAAGAGCTGGCTGAATCTCAGGATGGACAGAAGCACGCGTTTGAAAGTGCAAGTGTTCATGTGAGCTCAAATCAACTAGCGAATTTACAGCCAAGTTGCCCTGTCAACTAGATTGGATATGAACCATGTAAAACGTACAGGTCACTAAAGTTACTGCACAGATAAATCTGTAGGGTTAGGGTAGAAGGAAAAATTATTATTTGCTTTTAAAAAAATATACATCTGAAGTTACATCTCTAGTACCAGCTGCTTCATTTTGCTAATTGAGGTGACTGTATTTAAAAAGAGAAGCACCCTTCACAGCTAATTTCTGGAAGTGAAAATTTAATTTTCCTTTTCACCAAATTCCCATTAATGCTTCAGACACACTTTCATTTCTTACTACACATTCCCAGACTCATCGCGTAATTTCTGGATGTCACTGGTAAATTCTCCTTTTCAAATAAAGGAGTAAACAAATCCTCAGAACAGCTTTTTTTACTACATTTTTTAAAATCACTCCAATGTCGCCAAGTCTTTACACACCAAACATGCAAAATCTGAAACACATGGTCATGTATAGCAACAGAGACATCATTCTAACTTATTTCCTGTCTGTGCAAAATAGCATCAAGATGACCCACAAGAAGCAATAAAGGGCTAGATTGTGTTCTTCTGCCACACAACTGAAGTAGCGTCAGATTGTCAGAAATCCTCACCAGCTCCAGTCCGGTCAGAGACCAGATGCGCTCCATGATGACAGTAAGGTCAGTGTGCAGGGGCTGCACCCTCCCACTTCAGCACTTCTGAATACCAGCCACAGAGCTGCCCATCTTGCAGGAGTGAGAAGGAGCTACTATTTGCAAAGCCAGATACACAGTTAAATCCTAATTCAGTTACTGAACTACTTTTTATATTCTCCACATTCTCATTCCGCTGACAAGGATATTAAACTATAGTATAAAATAATATAGTCAGTACAGCTGAGCTGCTGCCCCTTATCTTATCTTCACTCAAGACATAGAGAAAAATAATACGTTTACATAAAATCTTGGACAAGCAAAAAGGAGGTAGGAGCTCTAGCTTCTCTTTGATCTTTTATTCCTACACACAAAAAGTAGATCTTCATGTCCTTCTGAGGTCAACATTCCACAGCTTCCTTATATATTCTCATTTTAGCAGAGTAAGACACAAGACAGCAATAAAAGGCTCCGAGAAAATAAAAATCCTGAGACTTCATACAGACACATTCCTTTTGAAGGACAGACACAGAAAACCTTATGTTAACACCCCACCCAGTATCACCATTTCCCCACCATACATATCGTAAGTAACAAGCACGTACATAAACACAAACTATAAGCCTGAACAAAGCCCAGAGAAGTCAAAATGGTAGGTACCCCACATTTCACTGAAGTTTTAGATCAGACAATTTAGGCCATTTGATGTCAGTATTCAACATGCAGACACACACACGTGTTTGCACCTTCTTAGCAGTTCATCTCTTCTTGTGCCTGGGAGGCTGCTTTTCCTACCTGATCCCTCAGTTGTTGAACAGAAGTCTGAAGGTTGAGAATTTGGTTAAAGAGAGGACTCTGCAGTACTGATTTTAATAAGCTCAGTTTCTCCTCGTTTGCAATGTCACCTCGATCACGAAGTTTTGCTTGTAAGCGTTCCATGGCCTGGAGGGCCCGATGTGTATCTGCAGCGATAATCATTCCTAGTCAGTAGCAGTTTAGAAATAGCCACATACAAGCAGGTAAAAGGTTTAGATGCATCCCTTTTTACTGTTCAAACCACAGAGGACTTGAATGGTTCAGTTCTGAACAAAAATCCCAGCCCAAACATGTCTAATGAATCAGAAAATCAGAGTCAGAGCACAAAACATAAGCCAACAAAAATTACATTTTTGTCCATCAAGAACTGGGTTACAAAAGTGAAAGAGCCTTCATTAAAATTCAGTTACAGGAATTGTGCCTGCACATCATTGCAAATAAGTAGTGATGAAACCAGACATAACAGCAAACATTTATCTTTTTCATACTTAGTTTATTTAATTCTAGTAAAGATTAAAACAATTAAATTAATAAAAGGGCTAAAAATTAAGTACATTACACAAGTGACATTACTTCTTTTGTTTTCAAAAACAAACCACAAAAACCCAAACATGTAATGTATTTCTAAGCACAGTAAATATTTACTACAAAACCTCCCTCAGCAGTATTTACCAATGTCTTAAACCTATAATGCACACTTGATTTGGCCACAAAAAATACTGATTCAAATGAAAAAAACATTACCAATTGTTTCCAACATGTTTTCTGTTTCTCAGCTTCTATTCCAATAATGGAAACAGGCAGCAAATACAGTATTTCCCTAAAAAAGAACACAAAGGCAAAAAGGGTCACATTTATCGAAGTACTAAGCTCTGAACAAGAAAAAAGCTTAACTTCTGAAAACAAGAAACAGCCCCACAAAATAACAATCCACAAAAACTTCAACTTTTTGAATAAGCAAAATGACCTCAGAGGCGGCCATATTCTGAGTCATTTTGGAGCTTAAAACCTACCTGGAAGACTGCTTTTAGGAATATACTTTGTAGTATTTTTGCATTTACGTATCAAAGCTGCTGTCTGCATACTGTTGCACAACATGTCCTGCATTGCTTTAATCAGAAGCTATGAATCATAGCTGTCAGATACTTTACAAAACGTTATTGCTTTCCTTTTCAGTGATTCATAAAAAGAATTCCCTGCGGGATCACTTTTCAAGCTCTGCGTCGACAATTCCAGGTGCATGAACCATTGCATATTTTTTCAAGTCACCTTTTAAAATGAAAAGCCACATAAGTCACAAAGTCTAAATGCTACACAGACTTGGAGGACTCACTCTACAGCCCCCATTATTAACATCTATTGGAATTGAGATTTAGCTGTAGATGATGGCTGGGTTTTCACTAGCATGGGTTTCCAGGCAGGAAATTCTACACTAGAAGGAAGAAATTCTGAAATGGCTTTGTTTATTTTTTTGTTGCGTTTAAGGTTTTTTTATTTTGGGGTATTTTTTCCCAAGGGTGTATCTGCAATTGCTCAGAAATTTGTAGTGACAAAGTATGTTTGATGGAAATGGATAGCTGAGGAGTTCAAGCATCATTGCAGGTATATGAACTGGCCTGTGCATCTTTTCTTTCACAGTGGTACCTTCGTATTACAGTGGTACTTCAGTACAGATAGCATCCCAACTTGAATCTGGGGGTGAGCTTATCAATACACAGAGAGCTGTGATCTCTAAGCACTCTGGAAAAATGGTTTGGTTTTGGGTTTTTTTGAAACTTTGAAGAAAAATAGGGAAAGGAATGGTGGTGTCAGATCTCTGGGTAAGACAGCCTAACTAAAATTCAACAGGACCACCAGTTACAGAACCTGAGCAGGACAAGCATGAATTCATCCTCACCATAAAAGAAAACAGCCATTAACATAGATTCACTTAGAAGGACCACAAGCCACTTTAAACATTTTGACAAGCCTAAATTATTTGCAGTTTATGCAGAAAATCCAAATCACTTGAGTTTAAAATGGTTTTAAGTTCTATCATCAAGACTTACCTAGTTTCAATATGCCTGAGGCTTCATATCAGTTTATTCTATTGCATTTGAATTTGCCAATATGTTGGTATAGGATCACCGATCACCTTTCTTAGGACAATGTACCACTTAGGGTCACACACTGAAATTTTTTTAATAGGACTTTGTCAAAGTAACCTTGTTCCACATCCAAATTATGCATCAAACATAAGCCATTATTATTTGTTTTCTTATAGGCAAAGCAAATCTCAGCACGATTACCAGATCTGAAAAACAAGGCACAAAAAAATCTATTTCACTAGGGAAGAGCTGGATGAGACTATTTAAACACTATAAAGGAAGCTGGTTTCCCCAAACCTTAATCACTTGTAGCTTTTCTTTCTAGAATAACAAACTACTATCATATCCACATCAGAGTCCCTGTTTGCTAACAGAGGCATTTATTTCATGTTCACAGACCTTTTTTTCTAGTGGCAATGCCAATCAAAGCAGTTCTGTCCTGTTTCACCATTCCAGTTCTTCCTTTACAACCACTCTCGGGGATGTTGTAAATACAACCAGAGAACAGTGCGAAAAAAGGGATGTGGAGTATTTTTCAGCAGTTTCAGTGCTGTGATCCTGTTTATCACACTACTATATGCACAAGCACATAGCATCACATGTACAATTCTCAGCTTCTGAGGAAACTAATCAGGAAAACTAGAGGGTTACTGTTCTTCTTTAACTCCCTGAGAACCTCAGGAAAAGATGCAGCTGCAAAACATCTTTATCTTTTGGAGTAGCTGGATATCGCTTTATGTTATGATTCAACTTGCCTAAAATCGCATTCCTGGTATGCTGTGAAAGGCATGTTTTTACAGAGACGGAATGGACAAGGTCACCACTGTGTTCACGCAAACTCGGAGGTAAAAACTATGATGATTTATAAAAAAAGCTCTCTAAAAGCAGACATAAGTCCTAAACATGCTCAATAGACGGAGCTGATCCTATCTGATTTGCAACAAAAAGAAGTCCTTAGCTCTACTAAGGCACTCATAATTTCTATTTACTTCATACTTTAGAAGGAGGAATACTGCTCCAGAGCTACCTTAGTGACAGCAAATCCACTTTTAACTCTCAGTTTAATTCTCCTTACTTTTGTTTATATTACCAGGGAATCCCACCTCAGCTGATTACTGCACTAAGCAGGAGTGATATCAAAACTGTAATCAGGATGTTTTCCTTCAGGACACTTCCTCTGACGCAGAAACAATGGATTAAGGGACACCAGCATTTCTACATGTTGCAGTCCAAGATGACCCCTGTTTACTCTGCTCTGCACTCTGAAATGGCAAAAAGCCACATAACTGTACTCTTGCTGTGCCACATCCATGCTAATAAGCAGGACCTACCAGCATCCGCTTAGTGGCACATTAACATAACTGAAAACAGGGCAAGCAAGCACACATCTGTCCAAAATGCACTGCAGAGACATATTCATAACCCTCACTACCCACTACAGCTGCAACTCCTCGCCTTTAAGCCAGTTTGCTTCTAGGTATTTTAACAATAATGTGCCAAGGAGAAGTATGGAGGCATGCACAATTATTTGTTGAAAAGCAGAAGTCTGTAATTTGCTATAGGGAGTATTTTTATAATGCCATCCGAGACTTCCAGATGCAGAAATGGGAAGTTTAGTTCTGACTCTCTGATTTTGCACACTCCTGGCAGTCTGTATCACAGGAGTCTGAAGCCAAAACCAGCCCTTCTATACATGATAGAAATACTGCTCATGCCTCAAAGAGCTTAATAGCTTAGCTCAAAGTAGATTTAACTATTTTTGTATTTCAGTGCTGAAGTTCATTAATCTCTTCACAGTAATAAGAACACAGACTGACTGAGTTAGACTGTTTTATTGGCAACTTGAAGAAATACTGTTAAAAAAATAACAAGTTAAATTCACTTTCAAGTTTTTAAAGACACAGATACCTTAAAGATGTGGTCATTTCAAGGAAAAAAAAAAAAAGAAAAAAGAAAAAAAAGCACCTTTTCTTTTTGCTCCTGTTTTATAACAGAAAAGTGAGGAACACAAGTAACTTTAGCCAGGTACATCGTGAGAAACGCGCCATCTTCTACTAAGTGCATAAAAAAGTTAGATGATCCCTTTCAAATTTGCAGTTCTGAATCTTGATTTTTTCCAAGCTAGCAAATAAAAATGTGTTATATACACATTTCTCTACTCTTTATGCTCCCCTTCTATAAAGTGAATTGCGAGAAAACAGTTGGCCTGCTGCAGCTTTGGTTAATTTGTGCCCACTTCGAAAACACTGAAATACATGGGTCTCAGAAGTTTAAAAAACATACATTAAATTTATGTTGACCACATCCTTTCCACTGCAACCATGCAAGCTGCTTAGCTAAACAACAGGTCCATGAAAAGGAAAAGAAAAGATGACCCTCTTCCAATGATTATTCTTTCACACCTGATCATGTAGTTCCTACAAGGAAACTTACTCTGTTTCATTGACGGATACCCCATCTACTATTTCTCAAAACCATTTCAGATAATACCCTAGAAACTAATGCTCATAGCACTGGATTAGCAAACATGCAATGTCAAAGATAGAAAACACAGTAATAGGCTTTGCCCTGTAGCGCCTGCATTACCTGAAGTGCTCTGAGGTTACAGAGGAAATGCCTGTCTCAAGAGCAATTTCTAGGCCTAAACTTTGGCTAGGAGTTGCTTGAGATTAAAACTAAATCTGTTTCAATTAAACAGCACAGTAACCGCAACATGCATATTATAGCTGTTCAAGAGACTATTTCAAAATTTTTAATCTTAATTTCAACACCTGGTCTTGGATTTGGCTAGGCTAGAGATATCTCTTTGTACTTGATTTTTACCCCGTGGAGTCTCCCTCCCCTACTTTCTGGCTATCACTCAAATAGGCACGTTATGTTAGTAACACCTGGCACAGGAAATGGAAGACACTAATTACTGCTAAACTTTCTGCTTTACTTGCAATTTCTAGGAGTTCTGTTTCACCCAGCTACCTCCTGCACAGGGGCCACCATCCCCAGGAAAAAGTTAAGGTGAGCCCCAGACTTCTCTGGGGGAGACTTTTCAATGTAAAGGCAGTAGAAACCATTCACGGTAAATTGAAAGATCTCATGCTTTTCTACGTACTCTTCCGCTGTCACAAAGGCAATTTTGCAGTCGCATGCAACACTGTCTAGGATTACTATCAACAGTACAAGGACCTGACAACTGTAGCCCGATGGGTATAGGCCTCACTACTCAAGACAGACAGATACTTGCGCACAGAGTGAAAAAGGTGTGGAAGAAAACATGAGACCAAGCAGTGACCAAGCAGGATAAACAAAAAGTGGAAAGTAAGAAAGAAGGGAAAAAAAAAGGCTAGCCTAACATTTTACTGACAGGACATATACTTGCAAAATTTACATCAACCATTTGGTTTCATTAGCAACGAGACCCTGGACTACATGCTTCTGTATGACAGAAGAGAGAACAGGTTCAAATTAAGGATTTAAGACAATTGAAAGTAATGCATGCCGTTCCATGAGGAACAAAGCAGATTTCCACTGACTACCTGTAATGTAACAGGCAAGCACAAGAAGTCTGAAAGTTACACTTAAAAGCCACGCTAATTAAAATTGTTCTGAAACATTCAACACAGGAATAATAAGGCAGTTCAGAAACTAACATACAACCTATATTAAGACTATAAGCAGTTTGGTTTGAAAAGTGATTATTAGCCTCTTCAAATGTAACACAACAGAAACATGTAAAAAGATGACAGTGCTGGCTCTGTATGTTAGAGAAACGTACTGTGATAAAGATGAGCAATATTATGCCATTTGAAGCAACTACGAAAACATAATTTTTTAACTTTCAACTATTTTTAAGCTTCTGTACACATTACACTAATGTAGTGAGGAAACTTACAATGCTCTTGGATGAACAAGCAATCTGCTCTGTTTAATTAATAATATTGTGTAACACTGTAAGGAGCCCTACATAAGCATAACATCCATGTTAGCTGATGTGCGAGTTATAATTGCAGCTGTGAAAAGGGCATATATTACACACAACACTTTCAGTTACTCTTAAACGTGTGTGATACAAGGTATTCTAAAGTCATTTGCACAGTGTATTGCAAAAACAGTAACATAGCAGGGGAAATTATTCTGGTGGGATTTGGGGGTTGGTTTCTTTTGGTTAAGGGAACTAGATAATCTGTTTACAAAAAAAAAAAAAAAANAAAAATCTTCCAGTAAATATTTTAAATTGAGATTAACTGGAATCACTTTCTTCTAACTCTTGAAATGCTGTACTAGCTTCAGAAAATAAAAAGCAACTTTTTAGTATACACAGAATATATGTGACACTACATACACTGAAGTATCAACCCTGGCATGGTTGATATTGCCTCTTTCTGTTTTCAACATAGGCAACTGATTACCATATTCATTAAATTCAGTAAAACCTGATGAAACTTATTTCCTACAACTGCTGCACTTCTTAACATATACTGGATGTTTCACAGAGGTGACAACAGCATACACAAATGAATAAATAAGAAGCCCCACTGAATTGTTGCCAGTAAGCTTCAATGAAGAGTCGCCGTTTTCCTTGCAAACGGAAAACACAAATTTCTCATCGTATATTGTGACTGTAACAGGAGAGTAACACAGAAAAATCATTACAGCATGTAACAACATTACTGTGCAAGGTGTCTCAGATGCAAAGACTGTCTAAGCAAAAGTGGCATATTTATACATTGACTTTTTGGGAATGTTAATAGTGAAACAAACCTGTCCTTACCAATGATGACACACTGAACTGCCAGCATGGTATTGTACTGGTTTAAGCTGCTTCAGCAGCATGCTCAAATATAAAGCTGATTAGAAAATTTACTGGATACACTCCACAGAATTTTAAATTTTCTTACATGAAACAGGAGCAGGTGATTTAAAAGGTCTTTATAATAGTTCTCAATACACTGATTAAAGTGTTACCTATTAAAACAAAACCATTCACAGTGATCTGCGCAACTGAGGAGTTGCGCATTCCTCTCTGGCATTCCTCTCTGAAGAATCCACAGACACAGAGCCAGATGGAATATAAAGATCATCCATTAGTATGTAAGTAGTGCAGCTCTCTTTTCCCTAGTGCTGATATTGATCTAAATCTCCCAGTGCACTTTTGTTCGAGGACAGGGGACAATGTATCCAGTTCCTGATGAAAAAGGTTCTTGAAAGCATAAAGGAAAGCATTAGAAACACCAGTGCTAATCAGTAATTGTTACATGCATGTTACTGTTAACACAATAAAGAAAGATAAAAAAATAAAGTATACTAAAAATGCATAACAACTTTTAAAAGGAAAAAGAAAAACCAACCAAGCTGATGTCCTCTGTTCCTAGTTAGGGTGGATATGACCTCAGATATTCTCATTTTGCATTCTTTTCTTCTAATGTTACGTTACCTTCCATTTCCACAAAAGCATCAAATAACATGTCCCAAAAATATTCTACCACTTTCCTCTTTTCCAGTTTAGATTCTTCCCTCCCAACAAGTTGCTGTTATCTTAGAAAATGCAGTGCTGATATGGAAACCACAAGGCATTACACAATAGACTTCTGCAGTGGCGAATTCGGATCCTTCAGCTTGATTATGGCAAATCACTGCTCTGCTCTGGAAACAGAATCCTGCTACCTTTTATGGCACCAAAGCCAGTAAGGCCATTTTCTGTTCAACAAGCTTATACTAAGAAAATCTTCTGCATGTGTTAAGTAGCAAAAATATAAAGGGATGAGGCGGTGTTATAGAAGCAAAAGAAAAGGGGGAAAAAAAAGAAAGAACATTGTTCAGCCAAGTGGCAAATCAAGCCAGTTAAATGTGACACTTGGAGTTCAAATAGCTGGCTTTTTGAGAGTTTTTATTATTTTTTTCCACTCTATTTCTTCCTATTTCTCTTCCCAGTAACGTAGGGAAGTACTGGCAGCAACAGGGTACACCACAGGAGAAACAAACGATCCCAAAAATCAGACCTCTTCCTTTGCACAACCAGACCCACCGAAGGGGGTGCGCGCCTGGCCCCTTCGCTTCCACTCTGCCACAATGCTCACGTCCGAATGCAGAACCCGAAGAGGGGGCATGAAGAAGGTCGTGGGGGGTAGAAGGAAAGCGCCAACACTGGCAAGGCAACAGGTCGCCGCTCCGCCAGCAGCCTGCACACTCGCCACGGTCTCGCCCGGGCCTCTGGCTCCCAACAAGCCCCAATGTCCCCGACTACAACTACGCGCAGGAGCCCACCCCGACCCGGATCGCGACGGCGACAGATGAGAAGCCCTCCCCCGGCAAGACAGGCTCTCGCTGGGGTTAAAATGAGCCGGGGGAGGATCAGCTTTTGTTTACGCGAGGACGTCCCCCCGCCAGGCCGCTCCAGCCCCGTCGCTCGTCCGCTCGCCCGCCCGCCGCAGGCCGGAGCCGCGGCCCAACCTCCAGCGCCGCTCCCC
>VXBJ01005529.1:192275-206248 GCA_013400055.1 Nycticryphes semicollaris | reverse complement strand
CTGTATATTTATATAAATATATATATATACATATATATAAGTGTCCTTACTCCAGACGATTGTCAGTCAGTCATCTAATCCATGTTAGTCCTAGGAACACTTTTTTGATAATGTTATCAAACTAAAATAAAAAGTCTCCTTTGCAAAATGGATATTATGCAGCTGTCATTGTACCCACCCTGGTGCACAGAGGTTGTGGATTTTACATCACTGGACATATTTTAAAGCCATCTGAACAAGTTTCTGGGTAACCTGCTCTAGGTGGTCCTGCTTGAGCGAGAGACTTGGACAAAATGATATCCAAAGGTCCCTTCCAACTATTCCGTCATTCTGTGGTATACAAATCATTTGCCCGAAGATTAATGTTACTAGGTTCATGAATCCACTTTAGCTGAGATCAGTGGATTTTGTGTTTCCAGTGCTAAGCTAAATTTTTCCCACATATTTTTCTACATTTCTGCTTAAAATTTACATCATGGGTGTAACAGATTTATGTTGTCTCTGCTTGTATGAAAAGGAACTGGAGTTAAAAACATTTGGATAAATGGATAAATGGATAAATTGGATAAAACATCTGTAGCCAATAACCTTGCACCCTTAGTAAATATTTACCATTCAATTTCTTAAATTCTGTCTTTGTATCTAGTCCTCACTTGAATTTCATAAATCACTTACTTTCACATTTCTGCCCTATGCATATGCCACAGACATTCAAAATTTTGTCTTCTGAGTTACTGATTGTTCTTTCTTCTTGCTTTAGTATCTTTTTCTCTTTACTTTTCTTGGGATAATTACTGAATACGATGTCATTTGCAGGATTTTCCAACCACATTTTTCTCTATAATGGATACAGGTATTGATCTACTTTCTATTTCAGCGGAGGTTTTATTGGATATTAGGAAAAAATTCTCCACCAAAAGGGTTTTTAAGCATTGGAGTAGGCTGCTAAATAGTGATTAAGTCACTATCCCTGGAGGTATTGAAAAGACGCGTAGATGTCTTTTAAATGGTGCTACTTACTATATTTGCACACCTGCTTTTCCACAGACTTTTCTATGTTTTTTTCCCCCTTTCATGCTTTTTCTGTTCTGTTTGGAGAGTTACTTGTGCCAGCTCTGCACTAACCACTAGTTTTAAAAGCTCTTTAGGTTTTGGCAAAGTTACTGTGGGCTACTGTGCTCACAATAAAACTTGTGCACTCAGGTTCCCACTCATTTACATATCATATATTAGTTTGCTGCTAAGACTGAAAAACTTCAGATCAATCTCTGTGCAGTTTGGCAATGTACATCTGTTGATTATTTCACCAAACCCTTCATTATATTATGGTTTTGAAGCTTTCAAAGTGGTACCCAGATTATAAAAATTCTGCTTGTCAAAATACTTCTGGAATCTATAGTAACAATTGTCCATTTTCACTATGACTACACTTATTTTAAAGTTGTCTTTTGCATTTAGATCTTCTCCCTTCTTCCTTGGAAAGTTGTTCATAGCACAGGTAGTCTCTTAGAGGATGAGTGTGTTGACATATTTCTTGTCCAGACTCTTCTAATTTAGTCACTTTATTTTTCCTATCCTCCTTTTCCTTTTCTCTTAGGAAATAAGGCTGGGAGTTGAAGCAGTAACATCCAGCAAATGCATACTTGAATTACGAGACACTTGGGTCACGAGGAGCACTACATGCTCTAGAAGGCTGTGATATGGAGAATCTGGAGCTGTGCCTGCACAGACAGACAGCTGAGATAGCAATCTCCAGTTTATCCACAGTATGCCTGCAAGCACACCAAATGTGCTCTCACACTTGAGGTGTGAGCATCTGTTAAAGCCAATTCACGCTGCTGCAGCCAGGCACCAGTGTCAGAAGGCAGTGTCAACTAGCTGCAGCTGAAGGGTAGTAGTTTCTTAAACTACCTTTCAGCTGCTTCCAACTGTGAGTACTGTTCCTTCTGCTCCTCTTCCTTTCAGTATAAATTCAGACATGCTAACTTCAAATAAGCATTTTTTTTGTGCTATAAGTAACAGTGGGGCACACAGTTTTGCTACTGTTAATCACCACCTCCATCCCAAACTGATGACTTTAAGCTGAATTGTTCATCTCTATGTAGAGAGGAAGAGGAGAAACAAAACCCACATGCCCTTAGATTTGAGCACTGACAGTTTCTGTGTCTCTCTTCCCTGGCAGGAGACATACAAAGGAACTGGAATCACCCAGGATATGACAGGTGAGAAGCTGAGGTTGACATCTTCAGCCAAGACCAGTGCTTGAATACATGGATGACCTTAACCCAGTGACCAAAACAATTTTTCCAACATTGCTTTAAAGGGCAATACAGGAAGAGCACTTGTGTAGTCAGGTCACTAGTCTTAGGTGGGAGCTGGATGACCTTACTTCTCACATTGAAGATATCAGTGTTATCCAGTTAATATGAAAAGGAGTAGAAATGCTAGAAATGCTCATACAATCTGTCATAAACCCACTGGAGATTAAGAATTATAACATGTGTCCCTTTACCTTGAAAAGGAATGGCAGAAATGAGATCAGTCTTGGGAACCTATCACAGCCCTGATTCCTACAGCAATCTGTGTATCACATTCTCAAATACAGCATTGCTCTACTCTGAGTGTTCTCCAATGTTGGGGCGTCGAACTTCAACCATGGCTTGGTGTAACCAGGCAGATGCACCATGAATACTTGAAAATGTTTGTATTGGAGTATTTTTTAATATTTCAGTCAAAGTAATATTTGAATCACAGTTTAGTATCAAAACATGTGTTCATCCTACCTTCTCTGATATTAAGAAACCACAAAGTTTTGTCCCAAACCCTGCGCTCCTGTAGTCAGATGAAGATCCTACTAACTGAATAAATCTCTCTCCTCTTTCTCCTTTGCTCAGCCTCGATATATGTCTCTTTTATCTTTGTGTGTGATGAGTTCCCAGGGTGGGTGATTAGTGGCTGCAAGTAAATTAAATAAAGGTAGATGTTGCTTACATGGAACTGGGAGAAGCCTTATAATGAAAGGGGAAAAATTTGAAAAGAACATTAGTTTCAACTTCCCCTTGCAGAACTGTCATGAAGATATTATCTTTAAGTTCTGACAATTTTTCCCTCCTAGAACATGAGGCTATATGAATGTAAGGGTTACTGCTACCAGAAATACTTAAGTACTGTATTTGCAACTGTATGAAACCAGCTTTTGTAGTCATATTCATTGTAGGCAACAGCAACTTTTGTAGTCATATTTTTCTAGTGGGGAAAAATATTGTGATGGTAAACTCCAGTCATGGCTGGTAGGGACTCCTGGTCTTATTAATTAGTGAAATTGTGATGACTCAGCAAATAAAAGATTAATATATGTATATCTATGTGCTGTTTTTTAAATGCTAGGTTGACGGTGTCTGTCGACAAGAGAACAGACACTGTAGGCTGACATAACCATAGTCCCACATTCTGTGTCTGAACTTGCTGCAAGTTTGACAATCATGGCTTCAGAGAAGGAACACAAATTGGGGCCCCCACAGGCTGTAAAAGGCTACAAGGCACATTGAGTAAAAGAGAAATGTCTGACAGTGCGTCAGAACTATTATGAGCTACACTAGGTTTCTCTCAGCAAGAACTCAGTTTCACATAGGAGTGTTTTCATCTGAAGCTTTTAATGAGTCTTTTATCCTGAACTGGTTGTATGATTATTATGGCTTTAGTTTGCAAATAAAAAAAAAAAAGTCAGAAAACACAGGTTTATATATTTTCTTCCTTTCTGTCAAAACATAAAACCCACATTTATGCAAAGTGGGGAAAAATAATAGACCTAATGGAATTATAAAGTCCTTCTACTGGACCTTTACCCTCCTTGTCACCTTGAACACATGGAACAAAATGTTCCACAACAAATAGCAAAAGCTGTGGTGTCCTTGAAATTTTTTTTATACATTTACAGAATGCATAGTCAGTTTCTAATATTCTTTCCCTTAATTACATTGGATTTTTACACAGTATTATTGTACACTAAGAAGAACATGGACCAGTTGAAGCGAGTCCAGAGGAGGGTGACTAGCGTGATCACCTCTCCTGTAAGGACAGGCTGAGAGAACTGGGATTGTTCAGCCTGAAGAAGAGAAGGCTCTAGGGAGACCTTACAGTGGCCTTTCAGTCCATAAAAGGCATCTACAGGAAAGATGGAGAGGGACTTTTTATAAGGGAGTGTAGCAATAGGACAAGGGCTAACAGTTTTAAACTGAAAGAGGGGAGAGTGTGATTAGATTTTAGGAAAACATTCATTACTGTGAGGTTGGTGACACACTGGAACAGGTTGTTCAGGGAAGAAGTGGATGTCCCATACCCCTGGCAGTGTTCAAGGCCAGGCTGGATGCAGCTTTGAGCAACTTGATCTAGTGGGAATTGTCTCTGCCCATGGCAGGGAGGTTGGAACTAGATGATCGTTAAGGTCCCTTCCAATCCTAACCATTCTATGATACTGTGGTTCTACAGTACGGTGGGGTTTTTTCAAATAAAAATATCTATATATGCCAATGAGCTGAATTCCAAACCTCTTTTGCAGGCAATTTAAAAATACTCTTACAATTGGCTTATCACTTCAACTAGCTGATGTGTGCAATTTCTAGCTCAAATAGTGACAAAATACCACAAACTCAGTCTAGTGCTTCTTAATTAAAGATGTTAAATTACTGACACTCTTTCCTCATCTAGTCTAGTCATTGGAACACAGTGGAGGAATTAGCTTACTAAAGAACAAAAAAAGCAAATAATATAAATTGTGAATTCCTGAAAATGGTTAAGTAGAGTTTTTGTTTTTCATTTGTCTGTATTGTCAAAGATTTATTTTCAAGTACAGACTGCACCTCATATGAGTAGATTTTTAGATCTCACTAGATAACAAAACCATCTTCACACACACATAAAATAGCTAATTCCCTAATGAATTCTATGGATAATAGCTAGTTAATAATTTCCCAACAGATCTAAATGAGGCATTAATAGCCAAGAGATTATCTCTTCTAGCCATAAACAAAACAAAGGGGAAACCAAGCAGCAGGATGCACACACAAGCCAAGCAATAAGGGAGGTGCATGATTTAAAAAAGGATTATCATTAAGAGGGAGGAGATACTGAAATCCAAAGGGTATCCCAATCTGGATAAAGAGGTATTAAAAGTGATAGTCAGAAGCATTGTGAAAGGATTTCAGTCTTTCAGTGTTCTAATTATTTTCCCATATCTAGACATAACTGAGGCTTTCTGAGCTGCTGCAAAAAAAAACAAAAAAACAAATCTTACAGTTTGCTTTACACATTTCCTCATATTTTAGCCATAATATCAGGTAGCCTGACTAGAGCATGTCTCAGAGATGACACGGTTCCAGATGGCTGCTCAGGTTATTGCCACAGTCACCTATCTCAGCCTCCATACACAGACTGCTGAGCCGAGCAACTGGAGAGAGTTTCACTACATCTTTTTACGAAGGCTGGCTCCAGTATATGTTAAAACAGTATCTCATTAACCACAGAGCTTCAGGAACATCTGCACGAGCATCTCAGATATCTGTCCCCTGCTGGTGGAAAGAACAGGTGGACACAATACTTTCTGAGTCGTACCACGTTATGCTGTTCTTGCTTGAGTGTCAGGGCCCTGAGTGAGATGTTTTTCTCCCTTTCTAATAACGCACGGTGGTACTGTTTAATGTGCACATGTAAAATATGATGTGTATTTATTATTTAAAAAGAATTATTAAATTCTAATGTAGATAATTTACATCTATTTATCCATAAAATAACTTCTATTTCATTAAAAATTGAAGACTTTTATTTCTGAGCTAGTCAGGAACACACTTATATACATGTTTACAAGGGACATAACTGTTCCTTTCTATAATATTAATATTATTATTATATCATAGACATACAAAATTGATAAGACTTCATATTATACATTAAGCAGGAGATGACATCCCTCTTTACCGTAAATTATCATTTTTGAAAAAAAAAAATTATCAAACCTTCAGAAGGGTTTACTGATGTTACAACTTTCAGAATCAAGCACAGAAAATGCGGTGGTTAGATATACGTAGTGCCAATCAGTTATTAATCAAAATTTCCTCTCTCTGGCCCAAAAAGTAAAAGCAGGAATATTTGTACTTCCACAAAGCTTAAGGAGTCACAAAGCTGTAAAAGCTTCTCCACATTTAATGTAGGGGAATTAGCAAGTGCTGCTTCTGGCCTTTTCAAATCCCCCACTTCATTTGATTATCTCCCCTTCATACCTTGAGGACATTCTCTGCTGTTAAAATTAGAAACTGAAGTGTTCTGAGAAGAGGAGCCAATGTCTTGCATTTGCATCTTGAAGGGATTGTATGTTTGCTTATTCAGTGAAATACAATTTAGTTATAAGCAATGCTTCATGCACTTTAGTTAATGGTTTTTATGAGTCCTGAATAACCTTTCTAACTAAGCCTACCCTTGCTTGTCCTTGTAGCCTCCAGGGGACACTGCTACACATCAGGGAAAAACTGAAAATTATGCTTTTTCAACTGATGTGTATTAAGTTTCTGATCACATATGAGAAAAGCAGGGCATTTTTCCCTCAAATCCCATTGACCTTTGTGTTGTCTAGGTAGACTAACAAAGGTCCCAAAGAGGAGAACATGGCTTACATAAGCAACGTGCACAGACAAGACTGAGTGGCTGCAATGACAAAGCGATCAACAACATTCATCATAGGCTCTGATGCCAATTTCTTTTATTTCCATGAAGCTGCTTAATGAGATTTTTCATGCATAAAATTAATTTTTACCCCATTCTATCAGCTTCCAGCACTAAAGGATTTACTTACAAATTTGTCAGATTTTATTTATATTTGCAATAAAAGGGATCAGAATCATAATGAATGCTTTCATTGATAATGATGGGAAACAAAAGAACTAAGACAACTGCTGAACCCACTTTTAGTTATGTTTAGAAAGTATGCATGAGCTATTACTCAAATAAACACATGGAAGTCCTGCCAGCAAAGTCATATTTCCAAGATACAGATTTTGACTGCCATCTAATCAGCCACAGCAACATGAAAACAAAACTTAACAACCAGCTTCATTTATTGTGCTCAAATGTCACCTTTCTTATTCTCTTTGAAATTTGCTCTATTGCCCTTGGTGTGGCAATGGCAGGTGGCTCCTTTGGGTAGTTAAGCGTTGACCCTTTTCAGTCTGAAAGAGACCTAAAGGGAACCATAATTGCTGCAAGAAAATAGTGCTCCTCATGCTGTCACTAGCCAGCTCTTTCCTGTTTCCAGCCCAAAGGAATCTATAATTGCAGACCATGACTTTTTTCAGACAAATAATACTTACTCAAAGGGTGGAGAGGCAGGATTGTGTGTGTTTGTCAACATTAGGAAAAAATCATAAAGCAGGTTTTTGAGTCATGTCAATTGGTGTACAGTTAGAAAAATAATCTTTTCCCTCTCAATCAAAAAAACCCACGAAACATTAGCACTGAGACATAAGATATCCTAAAAACTGTGGAATAAAGCAAATCTACAAGTTTCGTAATACTGAGTGGCATACAGTTCAATTACCTCCTTGAAGTTACAAAAGCTGATGGTAACGGAGAGACTATGCACCAGAATGGCCTCATCAGAGTGCACGACAGAAAAAGGGTGCTCTGCCCCCTAACACATTTTCCTAATATGACAAAAATACCCATACTATCATTGTCAAAGTAGAAAAATTAGCAATATGAGTGAGCAGGAGGCAGTTCAGGCTTCAGGCTGTTTTATGAAAACAACTGACCATAGGGCATGAAATTCAGTTGCATCCTGAGAACTTTTTCAGGTTTAACTGCCTTTGCCCAGAAAGGACCTGTCAGATTATCTTCTGTGTCAATCATATAATTTGTTACTTTACCTCCTTAACCTTAAAAAATCTCCTGTCTTGTGGATGTTATTGGCAGGAAAAAAAAAACAAAAAAACCAAACCATATTTGGTATTCTTCCAGAGAAGGGCGCCAAAGGACTTTGATTAAATAAATTAGTCTTTGTTTATTTCAGGCAAAGGAAAAACACCCACTTTGGTTGAAAGCCAGATGTCATAACTAGAAAGTTTATTTTAGGATCAGTGGATACAATCTGAGGTGCTTAAGTACAGGCATATGATAGGTTTGCTATTTTCCTCCTCCCTCCTAGTTGCCATTTTAGTATAATTACTGAAGGCAATATGTGCAAAAATGAAAGCATAAATTGATCTAAAAGCTTTGAATTAGATACCGGGAGTGGAGGAGGGGCAAGATCAAATTCTACCTACCTTTCACAAGTACAGACACTGCAATGGCACCTATGCAGCACTGATGCTTCTTCTGCTCTCTCCTTCTTGTGGTGATGATGGAAGTTGTTCATGTGTTATGTCAAAGAACAGGCTACACTGAGTACCACTGCTTATCCTCTTCCTTTCACCCAAGACCCGTTACGTGCTTGCATCTTTGTTCCTGCTGCTGTCACTGTAAGTAGGTGAGTACATTTATGAATAAATTTCCTTAGAATTGAGAGACAGTAGTACCCAAGAGCATGCACAACACCTGCTTTAAAAGGCTCATTTAGAGAAAATTACAGCAAATTATTTCAAAAAGTAACAGATTATTTAAATAGATGGGATTTTCTGTTCTTATCTTTGTAGTTGGAATAGAAACAATAAAAATGAACATTCTCCCAAGAATTCTATTTCTGTGCAAATATGTTCCATAACCAATCCCCATGAAACAGAATTACGTGATAAACACATCTCCAGATTTGCATGGAATTGTAGTGGTTATAAAATAAATCACTGGGCTTTTGAAAAAATCCTAGAGGGCTCCCCCCACATTGTTATGGTTATACTGTCCCATGGTGCAAGCCAATTCAAATTATGCTGAATCAGGTCAATGTTGATGGAAGGAATGAATGCTGTATGAATGAAGTGATACTTTTTAATATAAAATAAATGAGTTAGCACTTTCCTTACAACCAGAATTCAGAAAGAAAAAAAAATTATTCCAAACATCTACTGGATACAATCATGTGGTTCCCATGAAGACAAATTTCCTAAGGGAAAAACTAGGGTTGGAATAGGTCGTGTTTCTCATGGGAAAAAATCCTGCATCACTACTTCAGCTGCATGTAACCTTCCATGTTTACAGACAGGCAATAAGCATTAGTCTGCTGTACATTCAAAGTAAAATGAGCTTATCTGAAGTCCAGACTTGTCTGTCCCATTGTGTAAGAAGTAGCACACCTACACCACAGTATGACATCAAGTTTAGTCTTTCATGTTTTACAGCTACTCCTCCTCAAACAGTGAGACAGATTTTGATCAACAGAGCTCTATCCTGTATAAAACCACTAGTCACAGTTGCCTAACCAAACCCATCTCTCAATGACAGATACACCATGAAATATATTGCCTTGTATGATATGACTTCAGTGCCAGAAGGAGGCTGATGTGATTTGCACAGAGAGAGAGGAGAACTATGAAAACAGATAGCATCACAATAAAAATGTTTCCAGCTTTGCACTGAGCATTTCTTTCGTGATTGTAAAACTGTTTGACAAGATTTCATGAAATTAGATCATCAAAACAGAAATGTGAGTTTTCTGAACGTTACTGTGTATATTTTACAAAGATAGTGATATCTATTCAGCATGAAAAGCATGAGACATAGGTTAGACACAGATTATAAATACATTAAAGAGAAGTGGTTTAGAGATAAGACACAATTATATCCTCTTCTAACAATGCAATGGATAAGCTGGGTTGACAACCTCCTGGACAACTATCCTGTTATGAAAAATGCATGAAGATTTTCCTTGACTGCTGCATTGCAGTTGTACCCCCATTGTTCTTCCTCGAGAAAGTCTCCTTTGGTGTTGGTGGGGAAAGAAAAGTTTCCGATTGATTTCATTCCTATTGGAATTCTAATTCCTAACAGAGAGGATAAAACCTGGAGAAATGTACACTATTCCATAACATGCATGTATGCAAACACACTGACTGACAAGAGTAATAAATGTCTTCTCTTTTCTGTTAACACTGCCTATGGCAGCAACATGTATACATCTGTCTCTTACTGATGTCTTACAACCCAAAAGTAAAATGCTTCAGTGACAAAACCACAGCAGCTACCAGTGGTGGCTTCTGTTATTCAGCAGGACAATACCATAACTACATTGAAGCTTACAAGCTGGAGGAACAGATCCACTAAGGTTAGGGATTTTGGACATACAGCAATGAAACTTGAGGGAATCTCATTTTGTTTGGACTAAGCCCAAGCCAAACACAGTACCCTTTGTTTGAAGGATTGAGACACCTGGAAATATAATCTGCATATAAAATTGTTAAAATAAGATAGTAAACATCTTGGTAAACATCCGGGAATACCTTTCAAGCACAAGGCCAGCTGTATAATCTTTGTCCCTCACTTGCATGAAGAAAGAGCTATGTTGTAAATGTTAGATCCCCAGAGAAGGAAGAAAATTTCTTTCTGGAAAGGTCAATATAACATGTTAATAAATTGCTGCATGCTATTGGAGAGTTTATGCTGATCTGCATCAAAATCAGCTGAAATGTAGAAAGAGATCGAGAATTATTTTTTTCATGTTTGGGGGGCAGGGTGTAAGTACAGAAGATAAGTAGCAGATATTCTGGAATCAGATTTTTTAAAAAAAAGAGGTGTAAACCAACCATTGACATGAACTCACATTAATACAAGTTTTGCTACTTACACATACAGAGCAGAGTCCTCCAAAGTCACAGAAATACACATATAATATCCTTTAAAAATTAAGCTGTTGCATGTACATCCAAGTTAAATACTGTTAGACCATTACCTCTTACATATACATAGATTTCTATTGCATCATGCTCATCTAGAGGAGGTATAATACAGTCTAGTGATGAAAGCAGGACTCTGAAGTTAATGATGCAGGTAGGAAAACAGCTTTGTCTGATATCTTCAGTGAATGATTAAATTCCTTGGGCCACCTCCAACGAAGATGCTTTCAAATTCTCTCCTTGGTATCAAAACAGTATTACAATTTACTTGCGGCAAAGATGGACTGACTCGTATTATCCAGCCTTCTACAGAATATTAAGCAAAAGAGGTGACTGTGCATACTTTCTTCAGTCTCTAATACTGCAGACAGCATGGAAGAAACTGATGTAGAAACAACAAAGACCACTTCAGGATAAGCTAGAAAGGCAGGGTGGTGCACCAGACTCAGTGACATTAAAGTCTGGAGGAACCAGAGTTAATGAAGAGCTTTTCCAACTGCAATGTTCTTACTAAAATAACTGAATTAAACTTCCCAAATCTGAAGAGAAAACAATGGAGAAAATTATACCCAGAAATATTAATGACTGGTTTTTACCTTAACAAACAGTTCAGTTGCATACCAGATATTATAAAAGAAGAGATAAGGACATTAAGCTCACTTTATAACACTGGAATAAACTATGTTGGAATGAGTACATAAGACCCTGGCTCTTACCATCCACCTTCTTTTGGTGGACTGGAAGCATGTGTCTGAAATATATTCTCAGGGTATTAAAAAAGTATTTTCCCCATGATGTTGCATTTATACATTTCCTTATTAATGTGTTTGTGTCTATAAACTTGTAGAGTAACATTTGAGATAATTAGATATATAGAATAAACACACTATATTTTGAGGTTCTACTGCAAATTTAGTCATTCTTTTTGGCCACATGTCATAAAAAACTCAGTGTTTCCCTAGCAAGAAAACAAAGCAGCTTCTTTCAATTTATGTATAATATAATGCTGCTGTACCATCTTCACATCTTTAGGAAGCCTACCAATAGCAATGCTATATTTTCAGGGTCAAAGACCGTACTTGTTTAATAATTGGAGATGTCAGAATACATGAATGAACAATGAAGCACCTGTTTTCATACCTCAGACTTCATTATCCTGCCAAATATGTGTGAAAAAATTATTGTGATAGAGAGATATAAGATTTTAATAGTTAACTTTTAAAGTAAAACTAAACCAGTCCATTTCTGAAAACAGTGACTGAAGATGAAGATGGACTTAAGCATTCTATAACCAACTAACTTCTTTATATATTACAACAATAAGTTTAGCTTCTGATACATGAAAATTCAATACCCTTGTTATTATACTGGTCCTTTAATTTACTGACTGCATCTTATAAAGAAATCGAGAGTCAGGAGTTCAATTTTTTATTGGCAAATGTGTGACTCAAATCAGATCTCACTCTTTCACCTCAAGCAAGAATGCTGATAGGGTCAGAGGATGTTGGTAATGAGTATAGCATGAGCATAGTCAATATTCCTGGAAGCTGGGAATTATAAGAGGACTGCAAAGGTCATAAGTCTCAAAAAAAAAATCTAAGAAAGACTACGTTTCTCCAGAATTATTACAACAATTCAGTTAAATAACACAGAGATAGAGAAGAAATAATAAATACATTCAATCATTTATAGCATTATAAACTGTAAGTAAATTTGTTGACTGTACCGGTGGTACTTCAGATTAATAATGAGGAGGGTGAGGGCAAAATTGGTTTATGAAGTGTCCATCACCACAGCTAGAGTCAGTGTTATTGCAGATCAAGCAAAACACGTTTCTGATTATAAAAGACAAAAGCCCAAACTATGTGAATTATATCAGAGTGTACTGCTGAAGCCTATGAGATAAAATTACAGCATACAGAGTAGTAATAATTTGTTGTCATCAGCAGAGGCTCCACTGCAAACACCAAAGATTTCTTGTAACACACTTTTTTCCCATTTTCACACCTAACCATGAATCTTCTCAGCCTAACTGTGGAATACTCAGATGAAAACTTGTCCCTTTTGAACTGAATACAATGAAAACTCATTGGGATTGAAGAGTTTTCATGATGCTCTTTTTCTGCCTTTTCCTCTGTTGGACTTGGCAAAAAGTAGTATTGGCATACAGGAATACCAATATTGATGCTCATGAAGGCTTGGTGCCTCTCAACATATCTGCTCTCAGAAACCTTACTCCTTCCTAACATGTTTTTGAATACACAGCAGTTGCGTCTTATGAGTTTTCCTAATTTTTGAATGATTCTCTGAATCATTAGCTGGCTTTCTTCTATATCCTGCCATTAAACCCTGAATTATTAGCTCATTTCTTTAGGAGCTTCCTTATGCCATTTANAAAGCAGTGTGGATGCTTCTCTACTGGTTTCCTTATCTACTTTAGTTTTGCACACCTAAAGGTTGCAAATAAGCCCAAACTAAAACACGTGAACCTGGAGGTAAAGAGCTTGTAGGTGAGGGGCAACAAGGGTCATCTAGCTTCCAGTATAAAAATGAACAGAAAGGGAGGAGAAGACTGAGAGAAATATTTAGGAGCCAGGGATTCTAATAGATTTCTGAAATTTGGAGAATGTAAAACCCTTCATCTACTTTTTTTTCTAGATAGCTGAAGACTTTTCTATGTTACTGAATGAAACCCATTCCTGGAAAAAAGAAAATTAGAAAAACTTTATCATGATTAGGAAAAAGCTTTTCTATTCATAGATTATCTCTATATTTCCCTTCTCTTTTCTATGTTTTTAAATTAATTATCAAATCTCCCCTCCTCCTAGTTTCTAACATTTTTCTGTTCCATGTTATTTTCTCTGTCATGAATTTTATTTTTCGTGTGCTAAGCGTGAATATCTTAAAAAGGCAGTTCCAAACACATACCATGAAAGCGAACATATTTTTCCTAAAATACACTGAGTAATGTTTTCTTTCAATTTGCAAAGTTGAAGTTACACAGGTAAAGCTTTTAGATGTACTGGAGCAGAAGGAAAAGGGTAAGAATCATCATCTTAATGAATCTCACCAGGCATAACTTGCTGCCTGCCTATGCAGAGATGATTTTCAACAAACTGTAAGACATGGTTAAAATAAAAATGAGAAAGTGTTGAAAAATAACTT
>VXBJ01005529.1:170471-183617 GCA_013400055.1 Nycticryphes semicollaris | reverse complement strand
GTCATTGCCTCCTGGTGGAAGTTGCTAAAGCATGTTGTCCTGATGGAAGAAGAAAAAAAGGTGTTACCCGCCGTATTGTGGAGAAGGAGATATACTCTGAAACACATTATTATTTAAGTTATTATATACACAGATGTTCTCGTAGTATAGGGTCTGCCAGATGCATTGGTGTTAAATGTTGTAGCAAGCTCATACTGGTAAAATTTTCACAAAGGCCAGGGCACTGAGAAGCAGGTTAGTATTGAACGTCTCCTTCCAAAATAAGCAGCTATTGAAAGACTATTAGAATTAAATTAAACATTATTAAAATAAAACTAATTATATATATTAAAAACATGAACTGGAATTGTCAAATATTGGAAAAAAATACCACCAACAATGTATAATACAAAGATTCATTAACTGCCCTCTGTGAACAATGTTTGTATAGTACAAGATTTAGTGAAATCCTAACACATGGACCTAATGGAGAGAAATTATCAAAAGTCCACATTTCAGGTCTTCAGATTCAAGTAATTTTCTAAAGACTTTAAAGTGTTCAGTGAATTGCCTCTATAGTTTTAGAAAAATGAAACTCCTTTGATAGCAGAAAAAAAAGAAAAAAAAAGATTTTGCAGTTACACTTTTTTACATGAAAGAGGAGAACCAGGGCAAGACTGTCTCACGCATTACTTGCTATTTCACCTCTCTCTGTTCTATATACTCCAATTCAACTCTAATGTCATTTTCAGGCTTAGAGATTACAAATACACTATTTGATGCTTTTATTCAAGTATGTGTTATCTACAATGCTCTGGAAACTCCTGAAATGCCCTGAACACCATACTAAGCATTTGTTTAGAAGGAGCCTTTCTTCTTAAGAACTGAGACATGACTTTCTATTCAAGGAAGTGCATAGCACTGTGAATGAGTCTCTGAGAAATCAGAAGTCATGGTCTGCAGCAGCATGCTTTAAACTGTTGCTGTCTTTCTTCATACCATGCAAATTTCCTTGTCGTCATCCTGTGTCTCTTTCAATAGAGCCTATAGAGCCTACAGTAACTGAAGTAACCATAAATGGTACTGACTTTCATTGCCTAATAGTACTGAAAAGCACAAAACTTTGGGACTGGCAACCCTGCCTCTTTCTACTGAATAATAAAAATGCACCTGGAGACACTAAAAGCAAGAAACTTACCCTAGTAGAAAAGCACATAAATAGAAAATAAATAATATTTTTCTTTGAACTAGAAAAGACTCTGCAGTTTTTATTCCTTTCATATTCTCTGTATTTGACATTTTTGCTCTTTCCCTTTCTTCTTCTCTCCACTTAAGAAATGCAAGCAACTGTTTTGATGCACAAGAAAATAGAAAAAAAATCACAGGTTCTCAAGACCTGTGAAAAAACCTTGTAAATTATCTTTTATCCTGAAAAATTTCACTTATAGCTTATAGAGGAACCTCAGAACTTGAACAGCATGAGACATTTTATTATGGCAGAGAATAAGTGTATCCTCAGAGCTTACCAACACATTAAAAGAAGCACGGGCTATTTAAAATTATTTAACCAGTGTCTCTGGTTTTCTTTTTTGCTTTCTACAAAGTTAAAGAAATTGCTAGCATACCCTTAATCTATTACTTTCAAGATGATAAGCAACTGAGAAGCGATAACCAATCCTTGGAATCCTTTGCCTCCCATCTTTGTTCTCCAATAGAGAAAAGATGCTCTTTGTAATGAGTTTTTTCCCTCCTACCAGCCCTCAGTGGTATCCAGGGAAAACAGTAAATTAAAGGTTGTTCCTGTGAATTACTGGGCACTTCCAGCCTGGCTGATTTATGCTATGAAATCATGGCTCTTTGCAGCTTGTCTTTACTGTATACATTGCCTGACACAATAAGATATGTCTCTCAAGTTTTCTCTCTCCGTTAGATAGATTGTAAAGGTCAGAAAAGCTAAATCAAAACAAAATGGCATGGAGAAATGTCTCTATTGCTGGGTGACTACTAGCTGACTATAACAGCATCTGTTTTATAATACAAAATAAAAGTACTCAAACCTTAAAGCCAACCTACCATGTTCCAACATGAAGCAAAGAAATAAGCTTCAAATTAGATTATGGGTATTCTATGAGATAACTAGGTTCATTCTGGAATTCTGGATTGAGGTAAAGCAGTCAACCTTTGTCTGACTCGTCTCCTGCCTTTTAAAGCTAGGAGGAAGATGTCTGGCTGCAATGTAATTCCAGTAACTAAATCTGCTATATCAAACCAATCCTGAAAATGCTGTACTCTCAGGCACAAACATAGAGAACTGCAGACATCTTGACAAGATTTATCTTGCTGCTTTATTATATGTATGGATACTTCTGGAGCTATCAAAGGGTTTTCAGGGACCGGGATATGATACTCAGTCTCTTGTTTACTGTACATGACCACAAGCCTGATCTTGAATGAGTAGACGGAGAAGCAGCCACAAAATACTAGCCAACAGTTACTAATTAATCACTGCTTGTAGCATCAGTTCTGATTTAATACGGTTTGAGTCGTTCTGGGTGGTCTCCAGTGACTTTTTGTGGAGTCACATTTAATTGACACTAACAACAGTGACAACAATAGCAGAAACAAAGTTTTCCTATACTATTTATAATTATACAGTAACTTTGACCAAACAGGTTTTGTTTGAGGACTGCAGAGATACCACAGAGTCTTTCTGTTTCTAGACATGTTTCAGTTTATTTCATTAGGAAAAAAAAAAAAAAAAAAGCTTTGCAGAAACTAAGACCAGAAAGGACACTGGATTGCATTTCTAGACTGGCCTCTCTTATGTTCTGTATGTATTGCATCATGTCCAAAAAACCTTTTCCAGGTTTTATTCCCCAGTAAATACAAATCTGAATTGTCCTTCAAGATGAGAACAGAAGAAACCAAGATGCCATTTATCCCTGAGACCTCTGCAAAACATAAGACATGGTTAGATGACACAGGCTGAGAGAACCTCAGGAGGAAAGCTAAATGTTTTTTATTGTGGAGGCAAAATGAAACCTTCAACAGCTCACGAGACAGCAAATTATAGAGTAACTCCTACATTTTTTTGGCAGCCTCCCCGGTTCAGTATCTGTCCTATTACCACATGCAATAGTTCTCAATGCTTCAAAATATTCAAACTCCCTAATGATGTAGCACTAGAGCAGATAGATTCTTGCCACTTGAAAAGTACATCAAGGAGCTGCAATACAAAAGAGGTGATGGCCAGAAGTATTTTCAAACTGTTGACATTGTTCCAGACTGGCTCCCTGACTGGAAAGAGACTTTTCAGCTGTTCACTTTCACATAGGTACTACCATAAAGTCCATTTGGCTCTCAGTCTCAGAGGCTGAAAAGACCAATGGCAGTCATGCCATTTTCTGCTGAATGAAACTCTACCTTTGAGTCATCCCAGGGCATGAACATCACCTATGCTGTAGGCAAGGTAGATTTCTGCCCCATACTGTGATAGAAATAATCTGAAATATCAACCAGTAACTGCCTTTCAAATTCCAACAGATCATGCTGCTCCCTGCTGCAGAATCCTGGACAGTGCTCACAATAGAAGATTGCCTGCTCAGTTTTGCACCCACCTTGGTGCACAAATTCCATTTATATGCCTATGTAATATGAATTTCTATTTTTTTTAACCAAATTTTTGTTTACCAAATCCTGAAGAGGTGGAGAACTAGACATCTTATTGATAACTTACAATTTCCCAGCAGAGTCTAGAGAGGCAAGTGTGCTCAGATGGCTCACTCTGAAGGACAGAAATATAAGAAACATTGTATACACACACACACATATGTATATGTATATGTATATGTATATGTATATGTATATGTATATGTATATGCATATGCATATGCATATATAATGGAAAGTTCTGTAACTGCGGCTCCATTCTGGATATAAAAGTCTTCAGCTTTCTAATATAACATTTATATATTTTATTATTTTAAAGGCAAGATATAACATATATATCCCAGTAAAATGTTTTCTTAGGAAGGGTTGAGGTCTCTGTACTCCACTTAATATCTGACGTTTTTATTAAGAGACTATGTTGTACAGAAGAGATTATAAAGCTCCACTATCATTTTGAGAGAAATCCTATATTGGATACATTTATGTATGAAGACATTAATGATAGTTGCTTTAAAATGTGTGATAATAAAACAGTAAAACAAAGCAATTCTGTCAGTGCCTTATGTGGGAAATTTAATATCGAAACTTGTGTGATATTATAAGGCACAAAGTTGAAAGGCTAGGAATCATAATCACCTAAGAACATTAAAAAAACTTTCTATTTCACAGAAAGGCACTACTGTTTAGAGTGCAATTGCTAATACAAAACTGAATTTTTAAGGAAAAACACTATTGACATGGTTATGAAATTACAGCCATTCAGAAAACATAGCTTTATAAAATTATTTCATTGGAAAGGGACAGAGAAAATGACCTAATGAAGTCTTTTTCTCCTCTAACTTCTATTATCTTGTATAAAAACTATATTTTCTCATCAAGGAAACCAATTGTTTTCCACACACAGAAGTCATTTTACAGAATAAATATATATTAAATGTTTCCCTGCATACAATCCATAGTTTTCTCAAGTTATTTTCAACTGGAAACCTTCAGAATTTCCCTGATTCTTCTACCTTTCTGAGGTTCTAAGTAACTTCAAAGACAACTTTATTCCCAGATTCAAAAACATTTTGTGGGGTCATTTTTTGCCTTTGTCTTCAGAAATGCTTGGATTGAGACAGGTTTTCAAACTCTTTCCACGGGGAAGTTATCCCCTAGATCCCATCATGAGGCTTCCTTTCTCTTTCAAGATCTAAGCAATGAATATTGCCCTATACAATCTCTTCAAGCAACATAAAACACAAAAGAAAGGTGCTAACATATCCTAGATGAGCATAGATTATTCTGTTGTATGGTATTACCTATTCTGCTTATGCTGATAATAATAAAATAGAACAAAAAAAAGATTTTGTTTAAATAAAATAATTAATTCTGCAAATCTTTACATTTTTATGAAAGCAGTGAAAATTTTGCACTGTTATCTGTTTAAAACCCAGAGGTGTCACTACTAAAGCCTGGAATAATGAGCATACTTAATAACCTCATTATTAACTTTTACTGCAATTATTACTTTTAATAGTTTTTAGCACTTTTTATTGCTATTCTTGTACACAATAATTTATTACTGCAAGTGTTGTCACAGTGAGTAGGCCATGCATCAACCACAAACAAAGACATTCCCATTCATTGGCAGATGTGAGCCAAAAATGGGAAGGACCATGCATGTGAAGATATTTATATCTATATATATATATTGATCTGCAGCTGGATTGTTCACTTAGGGTTAATACCAAAAGAAATCTGCAGGTGAGTAGCAAAACTGAAAATATAATGAATGGAAGGCACTGGCTGTAACACTTATATCGTTACATTGCAATTTTGATAAGCCATGCTTTTGTTCCCAGTAGACAACTTTTTTTAGAGTTCGGACCTTTTGAGCAGCTGAGGCCTTAAGGTATATTTCTCTAGTATTGATTCAACTCTACTAATTGTGCTTATGGCAATGTTACCTACGTCAGTCTGGGGTCTCCCTTTTCTTTCATTTGGGATGCCTGGAAATGCCTCCTGGCATCACTGTTTGACATTCCTTTACTGAAGCTGAGTTCTCCTTTTCTCTTCTCAAATGGACTACTGCTGAGCAAACAGGCAGATCTTTCTCTCTTGCTCCCTTTCATGCAGTGATACGGAGGCAGTCATAGAAGATGACAGATGTAGTTTTATCTTCTACTGAGTGACAATATCGGATTTATAATTAACTCTATTTTTTCCACAGGGAAAGAAATTGTCTGAAGTGTTCTTTTCCTTATAGGGCAAAACCAGTTAGCTTTAATCTAAAATTACAATAGGAAAAAAAAAAATGTTTTTCCCTTCGATAATGATGGACTTGAAAAAAGCATGTACTGGGTAGTGCAGCTCAAGTGGCTATGCATTTTGTTGAATATTCTAAGAACATCTTCCCCTCACCTCAGGGTAGCTGTGGAAACTGAATGAAAGGGAACTTCCCACACTAACAAGATGCTTTAAATGGGAAAAATACAGAGATACCACTACCTACATATTTGTAATGACATCCACATGTTCTATCTACAAGGGAGTCACCTCTAAACTTGGTTTCCTTGATATCTGGCTCTCTGTTTCAAGTTTTTTTCTATTTCTGCTCTTCATTCATTCATTTTAATCTTTCTACCCATTACTTAAGTAATAAGAATTTGAATGACTGTGCATTGCTGGATAACTGAATAGCTATTGAAAGATCTCAAAGCACAGCACTCAGCAGAGGGACATAGTTTTCTCAAAACAATTTATGATCAAAATATCTTTCTAGCATGAAAAGAGTAAAATGTGAGCTAAAACAGAAACCAAAGGATAAACAAAGGCTGCAACAGATAAGATACAGGGTAGGAGACTTACTTAAATTTTGACTTGCCGTAGTATAACCAGACTCTTCTAGGAAGATGTGGTAAGGTGTAATGATGGTGAGGCAGTTGGCTTCTAAGAGTCAGCATCAGCTCAGGTCCAAGCTGTACAACCAAGGATAATCACCTTCAATCTAACACTTTATTCATATTCTTATTATGCATCATGCTAATACTTAGATGGTCGAGCACAGAATAGAGATGTATTTTTAACAGGTTTCCACAACAATTGTCTGGGGTACTGACCCCCCATAAATGTGGAAAAATGCAGTATGCTTTCAAAAAATACCCTGGAAATTTCTTGAGGAGGCTCTGAGGAACTTAAGAATCTTATTGTGATTACCTTGATTTATTATGTCGATTAGCTGTGGAGTAGGACACTATCCACACCCCATATAAAAACAATATGATCTTGCCCTTATAGTCTGAAAGTATATCAATACATTTGAAGACCCATCAGACAAGTATTAAAGTGTTTCACCAAATTCACAGGAAGATATGAACCACTTGCAATTTACGTATCATTGGTAACTAGTTTTTATTTTATAACACACACATCCATCCCTTGTTTCAGAGCTGCAGATGCTCCTCATTTAGCTCAAAACATTTTGTACACGATATGTTTTGTAGACTATAGAACAAACAGAGAATCAAGGCCTACAAAAGGTGCCCATAAAAGCACATTTCCCTCTGAGACTGAATGCAACAATTTGCATTCGGAGTAAAGCAAAAATGTCTCCAAGGTCAAAAGGGACTTCTTATGCTTACACATTTCAAGTAGCCTGAAATAAAGAATATTTGAGGGTGTGCAGAAGAGGGAATGACACAAAGTCAATTACAGACACAAAGGTAAAAATTAGAAAATTAGAATTTGTTTTTCCCCAACAATAGCAAAGTACCTGGGAGCTTTTGAAGACAAGACCAATAAACTTTGGCATTAGTTATAAACCATCACACTTTCTTTATTACAGAAGAATCTATTTCATGATAAATTAAAGTAAGGAGTGTTTGCTGTTATATAAAGTATTACTAATGAAAAAGCATTATTTCTGCTGTTGATAATACATAGCACCTGTGCAGTACAATTATCAAAGTACTTTTCAAGGGAGGCAAGATCCATTGTTCTTGCTTTACAGTTGAAACGAGAAACAATGTCCAGACAAATCTTGGCTTTTTCAGAATTTAATGCTAATCTTGGTTTCCTCCAGAGTCTTGATCAGCAGGAGGTCCTGTACCTCCTGCTCAGTACTCTTTTACATGCTCTGCCCTTGGGTTTACTAACTGCAGGCTGAAAATTAACACACTGTTTTAGCAATATTTCTAATTCATCTGTTTACATTTGTTCTCAGTGCAGAAAGAAAGTCCGAGGGGGTGTTATCATGACCAGCCCAGATAAAAATGGGGACTATTTGCTTCTAGATAGTTAACTTTTTGCCATGCAGTCACTACTTCTGAACTTCCAGGTTTCTTCTTGGAGGGATCAAACATGAGACCAGTTTCAAATCAAAACTGAATATAATCCAAGCCAGTAACATGAAGGACTTTACATTATTAACTTTATGTAGAGACTTTCCCTCAAGATTATGTTTTTTCAAATCTGGCTGTTAAAAGAGAGCACAAGTGATCAATGCAGATCTTTGAGCTCTGCAAAACTGCTTTAACCTGCCTGTCAGGTTAGGCAGGCTCATTCATACAAACAAGTGCTGCCAGAATTCACCTTTTTCTTGCTTTCCCTGTTTCAACGCCACTCTCAGCTCCTGCATCTGACAGTTTCTTTCTGTTTCCCATCTTCTAGCCCACCACAGGTCAACTTTCTTTTTATTGCTTCTCTTTCTTATCACTCATTTCATCACATACTCATCCCAAATTTATTTTCCTGGTAAAAACATGATCTCCGGTGACACTTTCATACACTTCACTTTAAAATCTGGTGTTTCCTGAGCCCAGAAAAGCATTTGATAGATAACACTTATGAAACTGTTCTATAACTGACCTTTCATGGAGGTAGTTCAGGTTGTCATGGGAAATCATCTAAAAAGTGAATGTTCTCTATGTTTGAAGAAAAGCAAAAGCAAAAAGGCATTCAAAAATGTTTTCCTTCAGGAAACATCTAAAAGTTTTGGCTTGGAATTTTCAAACTTAAAGAACTTTTCAGGTACCCTGTATCTGTTTCTTTTGTCATTGCTGAATGACATGTCGATGTTATTAATCTGCCACAAATATAGCTGACTTTTTTTTTTTCCTGATTTTTCATCAGGAAAAAGAACCATAGAACGGTTAGAGTTGGAAGGGACCTTAAAGATCATAAAGTTCCAACCCCCTTGTCATGCGCAGGAACACCTCCCACAGGCAGGGACTCCTCCCACTAGACCAGGTTTCTCAGAGCCCCATCCAGCCTGACCTTAAACACTTCCAGGGATGGAACATCCAAAGCTTCCACNCTCTTCCTATGTTGAGGGCTCTAGAGCTGGACACAGTACTCAAGGTGAGGTCTCACAAGAGCAGAGTAGAGGAGTAGAATCACCTCCTGCAACCTGCTGGTCAGTATTTTTTTGATGCAGCCTGGGATGTGGTTGGCTTTCTGGGCTGCCAATACACACTGCCAGCTCACGTTGAGCTTCTCATGCACCATCACACCCAAGTCCTTCTCCTCAAGGCTTCTCTAGCTATTCTCCACCCAACCTGTATTTGTGCTTGGGATTGCCACGTCCCATGTGCAGGATCCTGCACTTGGCTTGGTTGAACTTCATGCAATTTGCACTAGCCCACCTCTCAAGCCTGTCCAGGTCCCTCTGGATGGCATCCCTTCCCTCCAGCATGTCAACTGCACCACCAAGCTTGATGTCATTGGCGAACTTGCTGAAAGTGCACTCCAATGCACCCTCATCTAATACCTAAAAATTTAGATTTTTTCTTGAAAGAATAGCATCTGGTTTAGCGATAGAAACTCAGAAATCTTAGAAGGCTTTTACTACTTTTAGTCCTGATAGCTCTGAAAAATATTAATTTTCTGCAATCTTATTGACAACAAATTAAGTGATCAATGCAACTTCTCACTTGAAATGCAAACCTTCCCTGTTCAAATAAGTATGAGAACTTTTGAGACAAGTCTATCCCTCACTTCAGCTAGTAAATATAAGCGGACCAGTTTCTTTTTTAATAAGAGTGAAAAAAATTGGCTGTCTATATTTAGGCAGGTAATTGGCTAGGTGTTCAAAATTCCTGAGTATCCTACTTTCACAAGGAAGAAGATGATGAGAAGTAAGATATTGCATATCCCTCTTCTAAAAACTTTCTATTTTTGTTTTTTAACATTACAAATTCACTGGTAAAAATTTCAGAGTGTATCTGTATGGGTATACTTCTGTGTAAACTTCTACAACAAGGCAATACCTCCAGTCTCTGGCTTCTACACAGAATTTAAGGCATGGAGTAAAGCAAATGTCAATGAACCGCAAATTAGGTGTGAATTCTTGTGTCTCTGGGCTACTCTTGCATGAACAAGAGAAAACGGTTCATAATTTTAGTGGATTTTCAGAAATTCAGTAGAAACTAAGAGAGAAAAACAAATATGCCAAGAGGAAAAATCAAGGAGAAACAGGAAACACATGCACATACATACATGCACACATATTCTCCGTGAAGTACTTCTGTGTTTCTCTTTAACAGTGTTAGTACATATTTGAAACACAAGAAACGGCATATGAATTGCATCACCAGGTGGGCTTGTGTCATACTTTTACTTTTGACATTAATATTTTCTAGAAGTTTTAAATAGTCCAGCTGGCAGGAAGCAGCACAATTTTCTCTGTCACTACTGTGAAGGACAGGTGATGTTCCTGAGACACTTTCACTTGTGCAGCCCCAGCACCATCAAGATTTATTTCTGACTAAAGATTTAAAGCAAATTCCAGTTCCTGTGAAAGGCACCAGACTGGCAGCTCTGTGGAAGAGAGTACCTGAGTTATACTTGGATTGTACACAGAGAGGTAACGCCAATTACACCACACCGCCTCTTCCTAAGGCGACTTGAATGTCGGGACCACATCTGTGGAAACCAGCAACAATGTTCTCAAAGCTATAGTATAATCTAGCAGCTGCAAGTTTAGATCAGACAAATATGTTTGAAATAATCTTAGCTTTAAAAAACAGTGTGTCATCTTTAGGACTAATCACTTCCCATATTCGAATATCTAGATAGAATGCTTTCATGGAGGAGATGTCTATCACACATTAGCTGCTGACAAAATCACTACAATTGGCCATATGCCAACTCTTACATGCATGCAGGTAGCACATTACTCTACATGGAAAGAGAAGCATAGGCTTCATTATTTTCATTACTCACTCTTGTTAGCTTTGGTACAATACAGTGACAATGAGGATGAATTAATCCTATATGTAATATTTTTGTAGCATTATTAGGAAACTATTAATAATTTCATATTTTTATTTCATCTACATTTGAGACTACATTTTAAAAAACTATGATTTGTGAAAATCAGTCTAGAGAAACTTATGTAGTTATGAACTTTCAGAGGAACCCATCACTGCACAAAAGTTTCTGCCAAGTACAATTAAGCCCTTTATAGTGGTGCAGAAAGCTGCACAATGCGATACAGTAAACACTTCCTGTATCTGGGGAAAATCCTGACATGTAAAAAGCAGTGTGTTTTGGATTTTTTGGTTTTCTTGTGTTTTAAGGTCATCCCCCTAAAGAATTGTCTGCTGAAGAAATGGCATTGCTGCTGTCTTCCTTTCTTGAAGGCTCTGGTGGGAAAAGACCAGCTACAAAGTAAATTAAGCTCTTGCAGGAGCCCTACCACCAGAGGCGGCTGAAAGCAACACTGAAATACAGCATGGGCTGTATTTCACTACCAAGGTAAATGCTGGTTTTAGCATGCTGGACTTTCTATCTGCTTTTCTGGCTCTGGGTTGAATTCAATGCATGTTATGCATATGAATCATGCTGTGCATAAGAGCTGAGCACAGGGTGCGTACAGGCCAAGTGGTCTTTTGCCTTCCCAATCTCACCTACAATTACAGCTCTGTAGATCATGGGAACTAAAGAAAGACCTAGTCCGCAGGATGGCTCAGTATTGACTGCCGTTCAACTTCTGCAGAGTTTTGTAGAGTTACCTTCTCTGGAGGTAAGCCTGGCCACAAAGGTCATGAAAGTGCACAGGGCTGAAGAAAGGCAAACTCCTCACCTCTCTTCCTCAGGCTGCTCTGCTGATATGGCCAGGCCCCACAGCAGATTCAGCATTTTTGCATCACAGGATTTTTGCATCACAGTGGCTATGACCCTATTTCATGGGCTAGCAGTAGAACTGGGGCTGGTCATACTACCAGCTGTAATTCCTTTAACAGTCATCTTATTTCCTTTCAGCCCTGAAATCTATTAAAATATGTAGGTCAAATAACACCCAGAGATGTAGTCATACAGCCCTTGGTTTGTTTTTTTTTTCAAACTCAGCACATTACGACATGCTATTGGTTGGCACTTAACACTGTTTTAAAAAGTGCAGACTCTATACTGCAGTACATTTTATAATAACAGCTAAAATGTGGAAGATATCAGGGAAAAAAAACTTCTTCATATAGCTGATCTATATTTCTGTTCTATAGTTGACATATATATACTGCATAGGTGACACGATCCATATGAATCCCTGCATGTGTTGATATGCATTCAATCCTTTTGCTTAACAACTCAGCTATTGCTGTATATCATACAGACTATTTTATAGTCTTTGAGGCATGAAGCACACAAATTACTGAGTGACTGCAGTGCTACTTGCTGAGACACTAGACTGTTGGCTGACTGTAACCGTGTCAGACAGACAGCACCATTTCCTCTGAATTCCTTTAGGGGGTTCTCCCAACAAAGGAAAATGGTTTTGAAGCCTTGCTTTTACCTGTTTGCTGCCAAGGAAGCTCATAATAAAACTCATGCTGTTAACCCACGTTGGAGCTGGAGTCTGCAAGCTGTGAGCCAACAGCGTTTAAAAGCTAGATGAACTCTGTGGAGTAAACTAAATATGCCCAAGTATGTGAACACCTGCAATAGATTAACCATTTAAAGGTAATTACTATAGCAACTACTCCAAGCCTTTTCCAAGCAAGATAGCTTAAAGGTATTTCTTCCTCAAAATTGTTGTAATTAGTCTGTATGCACTCAAATCCTGAGCTTTTAAGAAGGCAACTTACCTAACATCACTAATTTTCAAACAGAGGGTTTTATTTAGGCACCTAGATTCCTCTTTTTTTTTTTTCTGAGTGTCTGTTACTGCTACCACAGTGTTACAGAAAGCACACAGACCAGCTGATACCAGAACACACAGGCTCATGTTTTTAAGGGATATTCTGCCACAGGCTCCCATAGGAGTTGTGCCTCTGGTTCTCTGAATAGCCTCCTAAAAATGTTTTCTGTGATGTTTTTCATACTCATGTTTCTACATTTATATATAAACACCTCATTGCAATTTGGTAATATTTTGGAAACAAGATTTTCTTTAACACAGTTTGTTTTGGGGTTTTTTGTTGTTGGTGGTGGGTTTTTTTTGGGTTTTTTTTTGTTTGTTTGTTTGGGTTGTTTGTTTTATTTTTAAATAGAAATTATCAATAGTACTCTGTAAATATA
>VXBJ01005529.1:104346-142718 GCA_013400055.1 Nycticryphes semicollaris | reverse complement strand
AATAGGGTGTCACAGACTGCTTTAAGATCACTGAAGATGCAAAACAGTGTGCATTGCTTTCTTTCATAAAGACAGCAAATTACTGTTTGCAGTAATACTGCTATTGTCTACGCCTAATGTTTTACACCTAAAATCACAGATTTGATAGGACAGTTTAAGCATTCATGGGTAACAGAATACATATCTTAGTTAAGGAACAACTGATAAATAAAAAGTCAAGTATTTATACCCCCCAGTAATTCATTTTTTATTAATTACACCTAAATTTTTATTTTTTATTTATTTATTTATTATTACTNAGGCTGAACAAGCCCAGTTCTCTCAGCCTGCCATCATAGAAGAGATGCTCCATCCCTCTGATCATCTTTGTGGCCCTCCTCTGGACCCATTCCAACAGGTCCATGTCCTTCCTGTGCTGGGCGCTCCAGAGCTGGACACATGAGACCTGGTGCGGTCTCATGAGAGCAGAGTAGAGGGGTAGAATCACTTTCCTCAACCTGCTGGCCACATTTCTTTTGATGCAGCTCAGGATGGGATTGGCTTTCTGGACTGCCATCTCACCTTGCCAGCTCACCTTGCTGGCTCATGCTGAGCTTCTCATCCACCAAAACCCCCAAGACCTTTTCCTCAGGGCTGCTCACAGTCCATTCTCCACCCAACCTGCATTTGTGTTTGGGATTGCCATTGTGCCTGGGTCTCAGGTGCAGGGCCTTTCACCTGACTTGGTGGAACTTCATGAGGTTTGCACAGACCCTCCTCTCAAGACTCTCCAGGTCCTTCCCTTCCCTCCAGCATGTTGACTATACCACAGCCTGGTGTCCTCATCAAACTTGCTTAGGATGCACTCTATCCCACTGTCCATGTCCCTGACAAAGATGTGAAACAGCAACAATCCCAGTACCGACCCTTGAGGAACACTACTCATCACCGGCTTCCACTTGGACACTGAGACATTGACTGTGACCCTTTGAGTGCAGCCATCCAGCCAGTTCCTTGTCCATTGACTGGTCCATCTGTCAAATCCATATGGCTTTCCAGTTTAGAGAAAGGATGTCATGTGAGTTAGTGTTAAGTGCTTTGCATGAATCCAGGTAGGTGATGTCTGTTGCTTTGCCTTTGTCTACCAATGCTGTGGCAATATTGTAAAAGGCTACCAAATCTGTCAGGCATGACTTGCTCTTGGTGACTTGCTGGCTGTCACCAGTCACCTCCTTGTTTTCCACATGCGTTAGCAGAGATTCCAGGAGGATCTGCTTCATGATCTTGCTGGGCACAGAAGTAAGATTGACTGGCTTGTAGTTCCCTGGGTCTTCAATGAACTGGGTGTTAACCTACTGGGCAAGGAAGGCTTTCAGCAGCTGTTTACAGCCAGCACAGGTCATAATGTACCCCAACTCTCACAGCCTCCACTACAGTACTGTGGTTCTGAACAAACATGGACTCAAGGGACTCAGACGATCAAGCATTAAGCGAATGAGCAACCGTCACAAGGTCAAACAGAGTTTTCAAAGGGTGCAGTAGCTGATAGCTCACAGTTTGTTACTGGGGTAAGGAAATTCATAGCAGATCTCATATTGCATGCTGCTTGGAGATCAGATTTGTTGTGGTTTCATGGAGATAGTAAAAAGTAGTGAGACTAAATGTGTCAGGAGTGTCCTTCCTCCCCACACTGACTGATAGCAGTGAAGGACACACAGGTTTAGGTTTTCTCTAAAAAGCTGTTAGGCCTGGAGGTAGCCTGTGAAGAGCAGAGCAGTTTTTGGGTCACCCTCCCCCACTGCTATATGGTGTCGGGGCAGAGGCTATAAAATCAGCTGCTCATCCTGCCCATCTACTTCTTTGCTGGTGTAAGGTGATTCATCTCAGTCAGGTATGTGGATATAGTTACGTATTACCCTGCTGTAAAGCATTTTCTGACAAATTATTTTAAAAATCCACACAGCAGCTACAAAAAATTAGGATTTTTTTTTTTTTAAATAAGGTATTATACAAGAAAGTATATTATTTGTAGGCTTTTACCTGTCTTCGAAATCACACTGAGAACAGGCTGTGAGTGAGGCCACAAATCTAAAGGAGGATCATAAGTAGATGATACAAAGCATAGAGATTTTGAAAGCTAGTGTATTATTTTTTCCCACTGAGTGAAGCTGAACCCAACAGTTACTTTCTAAAAGCAAGTTAATTGCTAAAAAATACACAGATTGTCCCATTATTCTTACCACAAATCATCTACGTAGCACTCAGAGAGGCATTCAGTTAAAGTAGCTTGGCCTCCAGACTTCACGTTACATGATACTACTTGTTGCACTTTTTGTCATTTTTTCACCTATTAATGTTTCTGGTGCAGTCTTTTGTGGGCTCCTGCAGGTCCTTAAGTGTTCTCTTAGCTATTTTTCTCAGTTGCTGGAGTACTGACATACTGGAGCACTTCCACTACACAAACTGGTTCCCTTTTTTCACCTGGTAGTAATTACTGGATGCTATTTTCATCTTGGAGATTTATGGACATGCTCCAAATTAATTTCCATTCCAGTTTTTCTTCAATCTCATTAATATTCATTACTGTTTCTAAATAGGTTAGTTTTATTGGTTTTGTCATTATTGTTTTGCATAGCTCTTTTCCCGATGGTGTGTTTTGCTTAGATAGGTATTTTTTGGCTATTCCTGTTTTATGTAATGTTAAGGTGGCCAACATTTTGGCATTAATTACAGGTGGTTTTTACAAACATGTACGTGAATCAAGTGGTTTTATTTACCCTGATGAAAGATTTCTAGTGCTTCCTAGCTTTTTAAGTTTCTCTTCTGAAGTTACACCTCTTCAATTTGTCTATTTGTTTCTTCACAATCTCATGGTTTCTCTTAGGCATTTTTGCATGGACTCATATCATATCCTTTCTTTCTCAGGTAGATGCGAGTTTGCCCAGTAAAGTTTCTTCTGAAAATTGCCCAAACTGATTTACGTTTTCACTATAAACTCTTTCTCAGATTAATTTCTTGTTTCTTCAAATGAAACTTCAAGAAAAAGTCTGTAGTGTGGCTGTGAAAGGACTTCGCATTAGGAACAGGGCAGATAAAATCTGACTGATTTTAAGATGGTTGTTGATTCAACTACTGTTGGACAAATACACCAGTGTTGCCTACACCAGCAGTGGATTCAACCTCATGTCCCGTTATATGCACTTGACACCAGGTGAATTTAAAATTTCAGTCATTGATTATTTTTTCATACCCCAGATGTTTGACTCTCTAGTAAAACACATAATCCAAATGCATTGGCAAGCTCTTAGTGTGGTAGCATTTCTTACACCACTGTAAACCATAACATTTGAGGATACTGATCAAGATATTTGCTTTGTCTATTCATACTCCCAAAAAACTCTTTTCCACTTCCTTATTCCTCTCTTTTTTCCTCTCTCAAAGTTAGCTTCAAAATCTGACCTAGCCTCTGTATACCTTAATTTTGTCTGTGTAATTTATTTAATAAAAAAAACGCATAACAAAACCCAAGTGATTCTATGTTCTTAGAAAGAACACTGGAGTCAGATAAGCTCTTTATTTAATTTCCCTGTTCTTCATCATCCACACTCATCATCATCTTGCTGGTGTTTGGTCTGTCACCTTATTTGGAGAGAGACAATTTTTTCTGTCTTCTATACAGCACCTACTACATTTCGGGATATTGTTAAATGAGAAAACCATCAACTGGTGACTCTGCAGCCTATAACTTTCTAAGTTCTCTCCTTTGTGACATAGCAGTGTTTCTTCTAAAGGCAGGTTGAACTCTTAACATAGAAGACGCAGAGATCTAGAAGGTGATCTATGTGAATTCTGGTCAAACGTATTTTTTGTGTCTAGTTAGAATCTGTGATTGTACTGCCATCCCTGGCTGTATCTCACTGATAATCTTTCTATCTCATGACAAAGCTGAACCAGGAGGCAAGGTCAGTACATTTTCTCTGCGTTAGGGCAAAAGAAAAGCCCAAACAAATGAAAACACAAAACCCAGGGTAGTGAAATTCTTAAACTTCCATCTTTTTTTCTTTTAAAGACATGCAGGAATACAAATGTTTAAATTTTCATTAGTTTAGTAATTTAAAAGTTTACTTTAAAAAGTTTACTTTTTTCATTTACTTTAGTTAGGCATAGACTTAAATATATTTGAAATATATTAATGATACATTAGTAAGAATAATAAAAAGAGGGCCAATTTTTTTCTGATATGTCATTGAAGAAGACAGGGATTTTCCTTAGAAGAAGGCTGCAAAATTTACTCTAAGAAATGCTATAAAAAGATATTTTTCAATTGTCATGAGGTTTTATGTTTTGTTCCATATTTGCATTTTCTTTCTAACTCAGAACTTCAGGGCCAATGAAAGGACTCATTTTATATGCAGTGAAAGTCTTGGCACTGAGTTTATAGAATGTCTTCCTCAAAGGGTCCTCTTCCAAATCAGAATTTCAAATGGTTTCACACTAAAGACAGAATTCAAAATGGTGAGTTTTCCGGTAATTAACTGTGATAACACAGGGGATGTAGAATGCCCTTTAAAAATATAACTTTAGGCTTGCAGCTGTCTTTCTGGGATGCACTACAGTTTAGTCATTGTAGTGTGCCTCATGATTTAACAGACCTAGAAACTCTTTCAAAAGATTGACATGTGATGTGGCATAATTCAATCAACCGAGCAACCATAAAACTAGCTCTTCTCGAGCTTTTTAAAAGCCGCAGAAGCAACATTGCTATTAGCGAAGCTGGCTAAAAGGTTACAAATTTGCATTTTGCTTACCATGAGTGAGGTTTACAATGACATAGAAATAGCCAGTCAGCTTCCACCTAGTATTTCACTAACTGGTGTATAAAGGTATAAAGCAAAAGAGTCTAATTAGTGATTACAGGAAAACGGTTCCACCTCCTCTGCTTTACATCAGATTGCCGTCATCTTGTGCTTCTGTGTTATCAAACTCAAAAGCACTACTCTCCTCTCCATTGTGTGGTTCTCCATTCAAAATGAATAACAACTTGCAAGATGAACTTGCAATTAAGATGATGGGTGAACCTGTTTATTCCATTAAAGAAGCAAACAGCCGCAACAATAAAATCTGCAAGTACTGTCCACAGGGAGAGCTAGAGCGTATGTTGAGAATTCATAGTATAATACAAGGAGTTTGCAAAATGCATTTGGTGCTATTTAAGCCAGAAACATGCTGAACATGAATCTTTAAGAGACAACAGTGTATCTGCTTTCCTGAACTCTGCAGCAGGAACCTCGCAAGATGGGAGCAGGCTGTTAGTGGAACAAAAGTATCAACAACGGATGGATTAATTGAAAGCCAGGGGACAGCAGCAATGTAGGAATTGCCTTGAGGTTCTTGCCCGAATGATGAACTATGAATAAGTTTCTGTTCTGCATTTCTCTAGCAGGAGTACTTTACCCTATCATGCTTCAGGAGGTTGAAAAGACAATGAGCAATAATATCTGGCTATAATTTAGATTCAAAGGTAAAAAAGAGACACATAAACAAAAACTAACTCTATCTTTTCTACCTCATTTTGATTGCATCCTTGATTTTATACATTTGGAATTTCTAAGTACAAAACTCCAGGGATGTCTATGTTTCATTGCATACATATGTATAGGATTACTAATATTGAGGGAATAATGCTTTCCTGAGAGAGGGGTCAGTCAAATGCACAGAAAAAACGTCATGAGAATTGGTTGCCTGAGACTCCTGAAGCAGTTTTCCTGACCTGAGATATTGTCAGAAGAGTCACTTTCCTCAGTAACTGGGTTAGAGGCTTAAAAGAAGCAATGTCGTCGACTGCTCTACCTACCTGTCAGTATGACTCCTTTTTTTTAAATCAGGATGATATCCTGTGTCTTTAAGGCAGCCCTAGTGTCTGATCTGAAGTTAATATTGCTATGTGGAGTGAAAGAAAATAGAATTGAGGTAGATACTGTCTCACTCAGGCATTCAATTCAGAAGAATATCTAAAATTAGGTTTTCCCTTTTATTGTATCTATTTTATTCACTTCAGGTCCACAGTCACAAAAATACTGATAGGTAGGCTTTCTTTTCTGTTTGCTTTTTTTTTTCTTTCAAATTCCATATACCCTTTCTATTCCTTCACAAACCTTTACAGTCATGATTATTTGCAGCCATACGCATTTTTTTTCCTCAGTGGTACAATTTTCATATTCTACTGAGAAAGGCACTCAGTAGAAACAATAAGAATGCAATTACGTATTTCCAATATTTATTTGAATACAGATGCACTTTCTAATGGCAATTTTTATAGAAATTGGACATGTTTATGGACAAACATAGTACTTACAGAATAATACAGTGGAGTATTCTGCCTTACAATGTTTGGCAAGTTCATTATACAAAAAAATACCTAAGGAAACTTTACATGAAATAAACTTTCCAAAACATCATAAGTTGTACCTGAAACAGCTTAAACATTTTTAAGGGAACCATAAAAATACATTTCTGCCTATTTCCATCTACAAACCTGGCAAAAACAGCCATCTACATTTCTGTAAACCTTACTTTGTCTTCAATTCATTATGTGACAAGGTCTGTTTTGTTTTAAATTGAAAAAAAGAGAAATTGACAAAGTAAAGCATAAACAATAGAAAACGTTACAATATCGGATGAGTAAGTAGACCAATATTTTAAAGGGTTAGACGGGTCCTGGACCACGTTATCCATTATCATCCTAAATTTCTTATAATCTATCATTGTGACAAACACACAAGCCGTCTTCATTTTTCTGAACTGTGGACATTTTCTGCACCTAGTGAATTCTGGGGCACATCTGGGTCTGTGGAAACTGCAAGTACTACAAAACACAAAATCGGGTACTACAGAATCATAGAATCTTCATGGTGGGAAAGGACCGCTAAGATCCTTGAGACCAAGCATATACACACAAAAACTCCCATANAGAGGACTTGTTCTCTAGACCCTTAGTGTCACAAAGACCACTAAATATCACAAGAGATTTAATGATATTTAAAATATCTGAAAAGTGAAAACATCAGTGGGAAAAAAATTAAATGCAGATAAATAGAACTGCTGTGGATGCTGTAAGTGCAGAGACCTCTCAGCAGAGGGGTGCAGCTGCACACCTGAAAAACTCCCTTTTCCCAGAGGGCAATAGTAATCCCTGTGCCATCTCCAAGCCCACCACTGCTTTCACCTATCAGCAGGGCTGCGAGACATGATGAATATTCTTCAGCCTGACTAAAAAGAAGTCAGATGTTTTTTCTCCATTCATAGAAGTTTTCTACCCCTTCCAATCTTACTGATCTTCATTATGTCAAGTGACTGTAGAAGACAGAGAAAAATCACCAGTAGAAGAAACAGAGAATTTGCATGATGGAAGGAGAGTAAGAAAGGATTTGGGGAAAGGTGACAATGGGATTTGAGATGGAAATATTAAAGGGACAGAGAAAGGGAAAAAGAAGAATATTTTCTCCTTCAGCTTCTCAGATCTTTCATTCAGTGCTCACTTGCCCTAAAATTTAGCTTGCATGACTCATCCGTCACAATTTCTCCACAAGCTATTTATTGTCCACTGTGACTCTAGAGACTCCCATAAGATGAATTGTTTCTCTTTTTCTTCACAGATATTCACATGCACAGTGGAGATAATTTCACCAATGATGACATGATATATGTACATGCATGCGTTCAAGGACATCCATGTACACACGCATATACATTCACTCCCACTTGGCGAACACCTCTCCATTGTTATTACTGTGTATCCCAATGCCAATTGGCCTTGCAAAGACTTCTGTAATTTCATAAAATGAAACCAATGCTTTCCATAAACTGGCATCTAAAGTCTCAGCCAAGAACTGCCATTAATTAAAAAAGACATTAACGTGTTAAATATTTTGTTGTAGTTCATAAAAGGACTTTCTATTTTTCCTTGATAGCCTATTTTAACAGCTCAAGAGTTATTAATTTCTTAATTGTTTCATTTTTAAGAATCTGAAATAAAGACTTTCTAAAACCACAAAAGCCATATTCATATGAAGTCTGACATTTTGCCTTGTTGCTTTGAAGTGTCTATGATCCAGGTTTGAAGTATTTTAATGCAGAAAGATGTATCACTGTTTTCAAAAATATCTAGATACATAAGGTACAATTGCAGCATAAGTTGTGAAGCAGGCAGCTGACAAGCTTATGCATTTTTGTCAGTCCTAGTCTGATGATGTTAAATGCTTTTGAAATCTAGTCTTGTGATGCTAAATTTACTTTTTAAAGAGGAATAATCCAAGGGGCAGGCACAACTATAGTTCTTGTCCAGAGATCATGAATATATAATTCATGACCTTGTGATACTCACCCCTTGTCCAAACCAGATATTCTTAATTTTATTACTTTTAGTTTTCTAAAAAACAGCAACCTCACAGATCTGGTTGCCTTTTCTTTATTTATTGCAAAGACACCCATCAACATAGTGTCAGACTGCTATGTAATAAGTGATTTAAAAGTTACTAGCAGAATATTGATATAAACAAGGTAATAGGCATTCATCCTCTAAGGTCAATTTTTATAATATTTACCAGTTCAGAATAAAATCAGAATATTTTAATTAATCTATATGGCAATAATATCAGTGGCTAAAGTGACTACATAGTATTTGCAGTTGTTATTTACAAACTTAAAACAAGATTAATACTCTTGTGGCAAGTCTGTTTTACATAGACAGGACATAAACTTTGGCTAGTTTAGGTAATTTATTTCAAATAAAAAGTTTATGGGAATATCTTATCCTTTCCACCAATATTTTAAAAAGTCTTAAAGCTCTTTCACCAAGAATGTCAGAAGAGAATATCTGAAATACAGAAGGGCTATTCTTTTACTTTAATATTATACTTTTTCTTCTCCTTTCCCCTTTCTCGCACACAGGAAAAAAATCAATGTTTAAGAAATCTGGGGTGAGAGACTACTTAAACTACTGGGGATTTTTCAAAGATTCTGTCAACAAATAGATGTTCAAGAACCCCATCTGAGCAGAAAAGCTCTGCCAAAACCTACCATGGTACATGACACTGTACCTCCTATAAGGTCTCTATGCCCCACCCCACCACCCCCCGCATGCAAAAATAAATTAAATAAATTAATGCATTTTAAATCAGAGACAATTAGAAGCTTCTCCAGTAAGAGGCTGAATGGGGAAGCCAAAGATTGATTACAGAGTGAGGAGATAGAGGTTAAGACTAATAGCATTTGAGAACAGTGTCTTTTTGGGAGACAGTGAAGGAAAAAGTCTAAGGTCAAAGTAGCAAACACTGGTAGAAATGGTAGAAAACAGGAAAAGCAGCGAGTTAAAAGGCTTGATTGAGAAAAGGAAAAAAAAAAAATTGCATGAAAAGTCTTAAAACAAAATGACAGGATGAGAAGCTGGAAAGGACATGAAAACCAATAAAGAGAAGCAGCAAACGGCGTAGGAAAAGAGGCTCAGCTTGAAGGGCCGATAAGGGCTCATGCTTGCTGAAGTGTATTTTCCACGATCTGATGCAAGACTTTGTCTTGGAAAAGACATCAAGATTCCCACAGTTTACTATTGCCACACTGTCAGTAATACCTGAGAGAAACAGGCAATTTAAGAATGAAGACTCAAATTGTGTTTCCCACTTCTCAGCTGTATAGTGTGATCAGGCTCTTTATGGCCTGAAAGGAGGAATAAGCACACACTGCATTCCAGTATGCCCCAACTCCACTGACAAGTCTTTCTGGAGACAGGACATACTCTAATCCTACTTCTCTGTCACTATGGATTCAAAGAATACATTTTTTGAGATTTGTTTTCATTTAGTTTGCTTAAAAAAACCAAGAGACAGGTAAATACACACACACGCGCGAACATATATATACATATAAAGACTGGTAAAAAGTGTCAGTCAAGGAATGGAAGTCAAAGGCAGTGCAATCAGGGAAAACTTGATACATTTCTTTGTACTCATGCATTACGTACTGGTATCCTGCATTAGCACACAGGTGGATCAGACCTGCTGCTGAATGCAACAGTATCATGAACAAAACCTACCTGCAGAGTACAAGTTCCTTCTGTAACAGCATTCAGATTGTGCTGCAGTGAATAGGAAAGACTGTTCTCATAAAAGCAGTGATAAGAAACTCAAAGATAGAAAATGTGGAAACAAAAAATAAGGAAAGTTAATAGCAAATGAGAAGACAAAGACGTAGGGGAAAGCAGTGGCTGACAGAGTTTAAGGAAATAGCAAGAGGCTTTTAGTATCCAAAAAATAAAGAGATATCATAACTACTTTAACTGAGGATGTCATAAAATTGTAAATAATGAGGCAGAAAAAATAGAGACAATATTTCTGCTCAAGATTTGGAAAGAAGCACAATGCTTTACTAATATCACCTAACAGGGATTTAATTCAACCTATTAATAACTAAGGAGAATAGTAAAAAGAATATATTAGAATTATGTAGTTTTACATCAACAGGCACATGTAACTTTCACCCACACATTATTATTAAGTTGGCTAAAGAATTTTCTGGATTTTTCTTGGCTAGTATTACATTAGCTAGCATATTGGAGGCATTCTAGAGTAATCAGAAAACATTAAGAATGATCCAATGGGGATTGTGGGTAACTGTGTCATGTTAGGGAAAAGCATTAAAAAGTTAGTATGGAATTATATCAAAAATTGAATGCAAGTGATATAATCAAAATCAACCAATACCTTCAAAAAGAAAAAAAAAAACTAATATAAATCAAATTAGATTCAATCTTTGATGAGGTTAGAATTTTGGATGGTGCATTTACTGCACAAATATAACTTCTTTGACACTCTCGACTCAAAATCTATTATCCTTTAATTAACAAATTAATGGTAAACACTACAGCAAATCATATATTAAAAAAGAATGATTAGTTACAAAAACAACTGGCAACATAGAATCAATATTAAACAGGGGCTGTTTCTAGAGATGAGTACTATAAATCACCAAAATTTTAAGTATGATTCAGAAGTATGTATTACATGGGCACTTAAGGAGCTGATGAAGGTTACCCAAAACTAGCAGGCAAGAGTAAGGCCAAGGAGACCAGCTCTGGAATTGAAACACAATGCATTTTTTACAAAGAAACTGAAATCCCTTTCCTTCTTCACTCACTATCCGCAAAGTGCAGTAAGTATCTACGCAATGAGAATTCCTATTCTCTACCTCCTGATAGCACCAAGTCTGAAAAAGAAATTCAGGGTCATAACAGACAAAAAATAAAAATTAGCTCCCGGTAAAAAATGGTTAAAATGTGGCTTAATGCAAACGTTGAAGGAACAAGCAAGGACGACTACTGAAAAGCAGTGATGATTTTACGCCTCTAGATAGCACTAGTGAGACTGAAACTAGCAAACTGACTCCTGATCGGCATACTACACACAGTTCATTTTTAAAATGTCACTGAAAAAAATTTGAGATGATATAGAAAAAAAGCTGTAAAATTATTCCAGGCTGCAGAAAATTCAGGTGAGTGAGGACTTAAAAATATCAGCATGTTTATCTTAGCAAAAAAAAAAAACCAAAAAAAGACTAGGAGGTAGCTTGATTGCAGCATATAAGCACCCTTACAAGGAACTAAAGAACTCTTTCATCTAGCAGGGAGAGACAGAAACCAATGGATAGAAAAGGAAGGCAGGCTAATTCAAAACAGGAATAAAGTAAAAAATTTAACAGCATAGGTGATTAAGAGCTGGAACAAAATCCCAATGGGAATGGTAGATTGTCTATTACTTGGTGCTCTTAAATCAAATCTAGGCACCTTTCCAGAAAATGTACTTAGCCTGGAGTCACTAGAAAAAATTTAATGTCCTGTAATACACAGGACATATGTGACTAGATGATCTAATGGTCTCTTCTGGCCTTAAATTCTGTCAATCAAAGATTAAGTTGTAAAATATTGCCACACAGAATTGGATTTTAACCCTCTTTCTACCACACAGAATGCCTACATAATGTGTGGCAAATCACTTGATGCAAAATGCCTACAAACAGTTGCTGTCAGTGTAGTACTGTTTGGTGCTTAGATCCCCATCATACAGTCTTGCATATTGATGCTTCCCAGCACAACCAAAGTCACAACAAAGAGAACAATGCAGAGAACTTACCAGTGTGGCACGGATCACTAGCTAAGTATCAGACCATGGAAATTTCAAATTTATAGGTCTTAACCTTCTGTGCATCTTAAACTTCCACGCCTCTGCTTCCTGCATGTTAATACCATTAAAAATATTTTCTTCCCATCTAAGTATAACAAAAATAAACCAGTCTGCACAAACATTATAATTCTAAATGGCAAAGAACAGTTTGTGAGAAAACTAGTGACTTTTGTTCTCAGAGAAAAGTCTAGTAGATTTCAGTGAGTAAGACATGAAAGTGTACATTACATAACAACAATTTAATGACCAAATAGTCTTTCTGTTAGTTTATAGGTTATTTCATTCAATGAACAGGGCAAGGTATCTACAGGCAGTGTAAAATTACAAAAGATTATATTAAACATATGCCCAAATGTGCCAAAAACCTTGTGCTGCATAACTTCATAGTTTTGTTTGTTTGTTTGTTTGTTTGTTTGTTTGTTTTTGTGTTAGGAACACAGTTCCATCCTTTGTGGATTTCACACTGTCCTGGTTCTCATTGTTGAAGAGAATCTTTACAAATTATAAGAAAGGTGTGAAGTGAGAAATATTAAATAGAAAAAAAATTGTGGTTTATGTACTCCCAATACGGCAGCATAAACAGATAAAAATTACAGAACTTTGGACATCATATGATAAGATAACGTAGCACCAATCCACCTTGCAGTGTAGACTGAGAAATTTCTAAGCCTCCTTGTTCAGATCCTATAGCTCTGGGCGAGGATAAAGCACATGGATAAGGACAAGTCTAGAGTGGGCACCAGCTGCCTTATATAATGCTGTAAAACTTCAAATCAGGGAATAGAAATGTAAACCCACCACCACTGCTGTGCCTGAACAGGAAAGAAAGTGGCGAGTTATCAGCTACTTGTATTTTGGATTTACTTCCTCTACAAAACTTCAGATGATGAGTAAAACATCCATTTGTTGTGTTTCAGTTTCAGCCAGAGTATTCTAGGGATTAACCTTAACCTTCCCAAGTGGATAGGATAAATATACATGAACCAATACAGTTTTACAACTCCATCGTGAGCTAATGGAGTAGTGGCTCCCATCTTGTACAGACATGAGTGCAAGGTAAGTTGCAAAATATTTTTTTAGCAATTGATATCATCCATTTTTTATGCAGATAAACTCAAGTACAGAAAAGTTAACTCAATTACTTCATCTTACACCGCAATTCAGTGGCAAACACAGGAATGCATTTACACATTGTGCAATTTTTCATTAAATGGTAAAAGTAAGGTTTGCCTTTTACATATTTTTGGGTCAACCTTAATCCATTTGACTTTAAATGTTGTGCTTACAGTTAATCTTAGCTGTATAAGGAATTGTCTATTCATGAAAATTTAGCTTGTGTCCTAGGCATGAGTATCCTACATGCCATGTTCTCCAATACAGATATGAAATTAAAGTTAATAATTTTAACTCAACGCTTACATAGATATCAGTAATATAATACAATTGCTTTCTTTTTGATCAGCTATGTTTTCTAAGTCTGCAGGTGGGTGAGATCCTTTAGAGCTTCACATGAAGACAAATATTCAAGCTTCCAGCACTGCTCTCTAAAATCGATTCTGAAGTTGTGGTAGTGTATCTTTGTCAATCCTCTTGCAAATGAGATTCATTACTGTCACTTTGTCTGGAAATCAGATTATTAAGTGCCATCCTCATGGGCAAAACAAATAATCATTACTTTATAATCCAAATTTATACTATTTCTAATGCATATGCTTGAACATTTTTGCTGAAATAGCAGACTCTTTATGCAGCATTATGACTGAGAGTGGGTCTTCATTCAGATTCAGATCTTCTAACAAACTTCTCTTAGAAAAGCAGTGGTAGATGTGGACAAAGAGCCTAAGGATAGGAAAGGATTGTTCTGTACCCTCTTTACAGAACAATCAGTCAAATTATGGCAAGTACCGATGAACATGACAACACAGGCTGTTAACACACACAGTAGAATTTGAGGGGTGACACCTACATGAATGAGTTAAAAGAAAAAGGATTGTAGCTATTTTTATGACAAGAATAATAAAAACATTTTCACTAGTCCTGAATCAGATGCAATCTTAGTGGTCAGACATCTTGAAGTGTATCACTAAATTTATTCTAAAGTGTGTGTGGGTTTGTTGGGGGTTCTTGGTTTAAGATTTTTTGGTTTTGTAAACATGTAACTGCTTTTTATTGCTTGAATATCTTACCTATGTTTTGATTGTAAAGTAGTGTTTGTGTTAAATGGGTCTGATTTGCTATAAATATATCTTGACAAATTTTATGCAATCAACAGTACAATATCTTAAAATTTTCTCATGTCTTGGCAGGATTTAAGAGAAGACTATACCCACAATGGAACTGACAATCTGTTAATTGCTCTCTCTATTAATTTAGGTCTCTTCTAAAAGGTATTTTAACCTCATTTGTTACAATTAATTAAGTCTATTTGTTCATAATGATCATCCCAAGACTCCTGATGTCAACGTAGAAAATGTAGTATGAGTGAGGAATTCAAGCACCATGTGAAAGCTTAGAATAATAAAGCATTCCCTTACACACTCAATTTGTAGGAACAGAAAATTGAGAAGATCATATGAGTTTGGCTGTACATTTCTACTAAATTTCTGCATTTTAAAGATAGGTTTGAACACATCTGAAATGCCTAGACGGTTTTGTGTTTGGAAAGGCACAAGACACAATCAGTTTCATCTGTTATCTGAGTACCATAGAAACTTCCCTACCACTTCCTTTTACTGATCCCTCCTCCCACATGTCATACTCATAGGACATGTAGGATACATGCCTTGGTTTACCAATAAAAACTGCCTCAATCCAATAACTGAGTCTCCTTTTGTCTTTTTGGAACACACCAAGCCAAGGCAGCACCAACTAATCTCAACCCCACTCTGCAATCTGCTCTCTTCTGTTGTAGTTTTCTCATGATTCCTTCTAAGCAAAATGTTTTATTTCCTTTGTTTCACATCAGGTGCCCTATGTAAAGGCTCTAGGTATTAGAGACATAAGCTGCAAGATAATAAGCATGCTATGTTTCAAAACAAAATATTAATGACATGATGTGAGAAACTTGCATGACCACTTTTCCCTAGCAACAGTATAAACACCCTCAAAGTAGGCCTTCAGTGGCTGAGGCTGGCAAAGAATACTAGTACATACTGTAATTCCTGTCTTTTTTTCTAGCCCTTAAGCATTGAACAAGCTAGCCCCACTTTGATACCATTCCTCTGCCTCATTCATATATAAAATGCCATAATACCGCAGAGTGAGAGGTATGAACCAAAATGGAAGTCCTAATAAAATAAGCATCCCCAGTTTCCTAGTATTCATAATTTTTGTTCTCATGACACATGAGGTTCAACAGTGGAAAGTGAAATATCAGAAGAAGAAGAAAGTCTTTCATTAGGAGCAATGGTGATATTTTATATTTGGAAGCCACCAAGCACAGACATAATGGACTTGCTCAATATAAGCAACAGGCAGCACAAAAAACACGTGAAATTATGAGCTCTAGTGTCCCTTTTGCTTTTTTAGGTTGTTACAGTCATGATGTGATAAAACATACTCATGTGGGAATTAAACACATAATCTTGTTAAAAGAATAACATCTGGTTTGCCTTGTTCTCAGGTCCCAGAGGGTTAATTTGTTTGGGTTTGTTCAGAAATGGAAGAAAGACCTGCATTTGAAAAGGCAGCTGGAAAATTATCTTCTGGGTAGTTACAAAAGTAGCAGCAATGAGTAATCACTCAAAAATCTGTGTTTCTGAGACCTCAGTGTGCCTGGGTATCTCTATCTGCCAACAAGCATTGACAGGCTGCAAATGCACTTGGCTTGAGACCTCCCTCTAGAGAGCACAAGTCATCGTATAGTTCCTTCATATATATCAATCTTTATTCCTGAGTCCTTGGCATGTTACATTACATGCATAGCCCCTTAGCAGTAAAGGCATGCTCTGGGGAACAAACTGTTCAGTGAAGGATATTAAGAAATCCCCAGCTATTTATGGAGATGCAAATTCCGTGTCTATTACTAAAGGAAAGAGATTCAGTGGAAACAGAAATCTGAATTCCAAAGACATGCCTGCAAGTGCTGCAATGCCAATACTGATACTGTAGGCCTACATATACGGAGCTGGTAAGGAGCAGAAGCAAATAGAGCTGTCAAAACACTTCCTGTTTTTAAAATAGTGCATTTTGCTGTTTTAATATCTGAAGTTACATCAAAATAAATATTAAAAAAAGCATTTACTGTACATGAAACATATCACCTGCTTGCTCTGACAATCAGCATTTTAATGTGGAGATTAAAAAAATCCCAAACAAGAATAAACTGTTCAGAGAAAGTAATACATTCAGGTATGTCTTAATAAGCTTAATTGTAGAATTATTGCAATATTTACTTAACTATGGAGTTTCAAATGGTATAGCAGGTCTCCCAGCCATATGGGCAAATGCTCACCTGCTCATCTTTCTGCTTGCAGGATACTGAAGATTTCAGATTTCTCCTCCCTCTTTTTTACGATGCTTGTGAAGCCATTAGGAGGTGCAAAGAAGGCTCAAAGGTGGTGGGGTGGCGGTGGGGTTTTGCTATATTGATAGGATATACCCATATCTTTCTACCTGCCTGCTGTGATCGAGGCAACAACAACAAAAAAAAAGACGTGTGAATGTGGCTTAGGTTTTTTAAGTTATCTTTCTTAGAGTAAGGGAAGCAATGATGCAGGAAGAAACCTGCAGATTTTCGTAATGATACCATCCCTTCAAAATGAAATCATTTAGCTGCTGTTTCTTAGTCAGACTGGCAATTTTTAGGGTCCCAAATTTAAACTCTTCACACCTTTCAGATATATTAAATAATGCATCTACTCAGAATGTCACACTTCCAGGTGTCAGAAGTAAAAAGCTCTTGACAATTCTGAACTCTGAGATCTGTACCTTCAAGAATTGTTGCACTACCTCTGCAGTCTTTCATTTCATCCTCTCAACTTAAAAATAACTGCTTAAGTGCTGATTTTCAAAGTTTGCAGCTTGAGACAAAGCTGCAGAAGAGTAAGAAAGTGTAAAAAAAAAAAATCATTAAAAAGGCACAAGAAACTTCAAAGGTTAATAAAAACCCCGACCTAAAACAACAACTCGACCCAAAACTCAAAAACCCCTGTTGGTCCTTAACAATAAAGAGCATTGTCTATGGATACTGCAATATGCATGGTAGGCAGGAACTCACACCTAAAAGCCACCATAGATAAAGCCTTGGAAAGCACTGCAGCTGCTTAGACTAAAGATTATCTTTTGCAGGTAAGTGATTAATCAGTTGTTGAACAGCAAAGAGAGGAAAAGGAATCAAAGTTAAGCACAAAAATGATCATGTGGAGCCACTGCCCAGCCCAGTATGCAATCATGCTGAAGAGGACATGGGCAGCTCACAGGCTGGGACCACACCAGCCATCAACACTGTCCTGATCCCCTTTGGGGTCATGCTGAAAAAATGAAAGCACGGTCACCGTGCCTGGTCTCAGTGTGGATGACTGCGAGGTGAGCAATGCTACCTTGTTTTTTCAGTCATGGCAGCAGAAGCATACCAAGAATGAAACCCAAAAAAGCTACAGCTGTGTTATATTAGCTTGCATTTAATAGAAACATGATGAAACCGACTTGAGGTATACATTAGTCATGTGTCTCTCAGAATGCCATGAGACTTCAGAAAGGTGAGAAGCAAAGGCAGTATGTGTACATGGGCACTGTCTGGTACAGTGCCATATTGATGTGGCCAATGCATTTTACAACAGGTTGAGCTCTCTGTACTAGAAACATGATGGAGACCTGGAGGCTACTAGTATGCCACTAACAAAGATAGAACTGTAACTTCATTTGTCTAAATTCAGCAATGCCAATACAGTCCTATATTGATTTTGCTGTAACATAGGGGAAAACTACAGGTATAAAGCTTCTGGTTTTGCTTATTGCAATTTGCTTATAGCAGACTAAATTAAGATCTATTCCCAGAACTGACTGGGTGTTGTCTATGCTGGCATGCTCTTGTTGTGAAGTAAACAATCACAATTTTAAACCATGCAAGAAAAGGAAAGATGAGTGTGTAAAGGTATATGACTGCATGAGGACAGGCAATGCTTGCTAAATGGAAAACTGAAGTTAACAAAGTACATTCTGACTTTTTATTCTGAACAATAAAAACCAGGACTTTTAGGATTTTGACAAAACTTCCTTTAAGCACAAAATAAAAAAGGGGGGGAAGGAAAAAAAAAAAAAAAGAAAAAAGCAAGCTTATTCCTGGCATGCACACACACGCTTTCTTTGCTGCTTTTAGTAAAGGATCACTTCCAAAGGTGCTTTCCGGCTTGGATGTGCGCCCCTTGCCTTTTCCTGCCCCTTGAACCATTTTAGTGTGCAGTTCAGGCTGAATAAACTGCACTCATAGGGTTTGGCTTTTAGATAAGAACAAAAGCTATCCCCAGGATGGTGTAGGAAAAAGAGTCAGGGCTTTAGATTAGTGCAATGAAATTCCAGGACTTTCAGCATTTCTTTATAGGGAAATAAAAAGCTTGCAAAAACCAGGAAGACTAGTTAATGTATCTCTGTGGTATTTCCCCAAATAAAAAATGAAAAGAGATGTTCCTGATCTCTTGTGACTCATCTTCATTACGCCATTATTTCTGCTTTATTTCAGCTGGTCTTTATATGGTATTATATTGTCTGACATATTAGCAATCATTTTTATTTCTGTAAATGGGCTTTTCTCCCCTCCATACAGGGCCTAAAACAAAGTAATTACAGCTACAATCTCAGAAGCAAGCTGATTAAATATAAGAATTGTATTTTCACATACCTATCCATTAAAAAACAAACAAAAAAAACCCCCAAAACAAAATCCACTGCTTGTTTTTCTGCTGTGAAAATCTCCCTCTATATGTACATTTATACGCAACCCCCCCAAAAAAATAATATAAGAGCTCAAAAGACCAAAAGGGGGTAAACTTCCATAGATGAGATCAGCACAGCATGCTGTACCCTGAATGGAGGCCCATTCAATGCCTTGTGATGAGGAGTTCCTAGTATATGAAGGGCTGTAAGGTTATTTGTGCTATCGTATCTTTCCTTATATTGTTAATGGCATTCTAAATAATAGTTAATGGGATCCTGAGTGCTTTTTTTACTGGTATCACAAGAAAACAGCGTAAAATTCATGCAAAACACATTCCTCTAAGCTTCATGGGGAAACTGCTTTTTCAAAATCTACATATTTAAGGCACCCAGCTATAAGTTGAAGTGACTCCAGATACCATAGTTCCAAGGCTGTCTTCCAGCCATAGAGACAACCCCAGCATCAGAAACTTAGGACTTTCACTGTTTTCACCAAAAATATTTATTCTTCAGAATTTTTAATCCAAAGACACAGCATTTTTTTGCTACAAGGCAGCTCAATAACCTTATTCTGTGACCATATGTTACTCCTGATATAAAAGCAGTTTCGTCCTCATATAAGCCTTCTAGTTTCCTCCCTACCAAGATCTCAATAAAACACAAAAATATCAAGATATGAGTCTTTTCTCAAACACTGGCAACCGAGACACAAAGCTTTGAGAAAACCAAATTCTTTGCTTGTTTTTTCTCATTTCATGTGCACAGTTTTTTATCTCATCAGCTTTCTCATCTGCTAATGTTTTTTAATTCAGATTCCTTTAGTGAGTCTCTTTCAGATGTTCCTCCAGCTATGTGTTCCAAGATGCACATTTCTAATTATTTTAAAATCCAAACTGTAGATAGTTTTACCATATGGATAATTTAGAAATTCAGAAACCGTTGAACTCTGACAATTTCTGATATTACAACTGCATTGAACATAAAAAGCAATATTTTTCTGTGATATTTTTATTTTCTGAACTACTCAGAGATACTTAACACACTGTATACATCTACTTTAGAGAACTAATCTAAGGAAAATAAGGAAACTAAGGAAAGTAAATGCTCTGTATCACTAATGGAGAGCTGCAGCACCCTCCAAAAAGACGATTCAATGCAACTATGGTATATGCTTAAAAGTAGTCAACAATCACTGTCCCGCATATTCACAGACCCAATATCATTCACAATGCATATTTTGTGTGAATAATAAACTCCTCCCCCCAAAAAATTAAAGTGCCCCCCAGCTGGTGTTCTCTTGAAAGAACATGTGACAATATGAAATGTAGTTATTTATGGAATTCAGTCAATCACTGTAGAAGACAGCTGCAGTTTAAGTCTTACAATATAAATCTGATATTGCTGTCAAATATCCATGGCTAGCAAGGACATCCCCCTTCAAGGCATCTTTATTAGCATGAAAGCAGCAGGTGGGTAACTGACATGTTGATGTAAATGCTCTCCAACTCTTCAATGGAGTAACACTGTTATGAATTAGCCATCCTCGGGCCAATGTTCTGTCACAGACAGGTTGTTTCCGGCAAAGATCTAAAGATAGTTTGTCTTCACAGTACTCTAACAGGGTATCAGAGAAATGGGTAACTTGTGCATGATGAGTGCAAAGCATTTACTCAAAAGTGAAGGGAGTTTTGACTGATATAACAATAGAGATATCAGAATCAGCTTTGACCCTTTTCCAGAGTGCCCCCCTCATGCTAAACCAACTATGGTCTCTGATCAGAGAACTGACTGATTTGTATGTCAGGTTTCTGAAGACAGGAAAAAGAGACGGATTTTCTAAGAAATGCAAGACACTTCAGACTTGATTGTGAATTTGGGGTTTTTGTTGATCGAATGCTATTCCATAGATATTAATTCTTCTCATTCATTAGATCAATAATTGTTATTTGTCATACAATGTTACAGGTAACAATTGCAAACAAGATAATGCAAGCACAATAGAATTGATTGAGTGCTTAATCATAGGCAATTTGTCTCAATATATTTGCATTTTACTCATGTTCATATCAGGCACAGAAAAAGAAAAAGTAACCAAGGCTGAGCAAATCCAAAGCAAGATTCCCGCAAGTCATCTCAACTTAGTGGCTCTCAATGAAGAGAACGGATTTAATCCTTTAATTATAGTTTGACTTCCAGTTACCCATTTTGGAATGTTCTGGTACCAACTGTTTGTACTTAACACTGCAGCAATAATATGGTGACTTCAATTTTTTAAAGTCTCTCAAAGAATATAGTATTTTAAAACAATATGAGCCTAAGGAAAATAATCTATAAATTTTGCTTCTATTGAGTATAGAACAGGTTGGTGTTCTACTCACCTTTGGATTAGCTGGAAGGTTTTAAATCAGCAAGAAATGAGTAATTTAATCTTGAAGTCCTTCCTCAAGCAAAATTAACAACAAAGAAGGCAAAGATGTTGTTCACTTCCTAAATGAAGATAGTCACAATATATTAGAAACATAACAAAAGCTTATGGTACAGCTATGCTCAGTTTTGCCTGAAAGACAACATTTTGGAGAATTTTATAGATTAAAAGGATAAAACATTTAATTAGACCATATAATGCATGAGTAAACCCAGATTTCTCTGAGAATTCTTGAGGCATTTTTACTTTTGTAATTTATGATCAAAGACTTTGACAGAAGCCATTTTCATATTCTTTTGTTTAACAATTTGTTAAGAATTATATTTTAATATAGAATTTGAAATTCACTATAATAAATTATGGGGAAAAAAGTTATTTTTGTTGAAGTTCAATCAAAATCAAACAGTTAGTTATCATTTGAATGCAGTAAATTGCCAAGTTCTAAAACAACAGACAATCACATATAAGAAGCATTTCTCTTACTGGCATGAGGGCTCACTCCGGTGACGGCACATTACCGATAAAATTCTCTTTTGTCACAGATTGCCTGTAGAATTTCCGTTATAAAGATGCAAAATTAATTTTAATTATTGTATATTAAAAAAATTTATTTTTGTTCTGATTTTACTGTTTTCAAAATTATGACCATACCCGGACTTTACAACAACTTCTAAGCTACAGATGAAAGTTGTCTTTAGTAACAAAGAGGTCCATAGGAATAAGCAAACAGTTCAACATCCTCATCTCAGTCAAGGCAACTACCATGAGATGCTTCAGGAAAAAGGTGATTATCACAACCACTTTGAACAAGCAGATTCTGTATAAAGTGCTAAATGACAATATATTAGTTTTGTAGGTGATAAATAAAGTAGGTAAGTCTGGGAAACACAAAAAATAATTTTGATTAAGCTGTATAGGGAGGGAATATACTTCCTATCTGACTAGTGCAAAAAAAATCTGTTTGGTTTAGGGATTTAGTGATAGATAGGTGTGGAGAGCTGTTGTTCTTTCTAAATCTGTTTTCCCGTCTGTGATACAAAGCTGTTCATTTAAGAAGATACAGATTAGCAGAGCCAAAGAATGTCTGAATGATGAGTATCTTCACAAAGTGGATTAGCATAGAATATATGTTGTACCTTTCATACTGTGATCATGTTTATTTATTTAAATATTACCATATGGCAGCAGCAGAGACATTACAGAAATCCAGAGTAGAACACAGCTGTTTCTTCCCATCCTTTAAGCTCAATATAAATTATATTTACAAAAGCCTACCAATTACATTCATGCTAAAAGATACTAAATTATGCATGACAAAAAATAAATACATGCCATAAATAACATATTGGTTTTATTACACTAATTCAGTTAATATTTACAAGGCACCAACTCTCTTCCAGGAGTAAGAGCTCAGCAAAAACAAGGGCAGTTACTTTATGACACCTGCTTTGCAGTACCCTCATAGAATTATTCAGTCTGAGCCAGGTATTCAGACAACTGAATCTAAGAGGATTAGCTATAAATGGCCTTAGTGATCTTGCATTCTGTCAAAGGCAAGGGCCCCAAAATTTTAATTGCTCCTTAAAAAAGTAAAAGCTGAATATCACTACAAAGATGAAACACACTGTATATAAAAGATTGGATGAGATCAGTTCCTATCTATAAAGCCCTGACAAGCTTCAATTATCGACCTTTACATTGTAAAATGTCAAAATCCTTTGTAGCATTAATTGTATTATTCCATGGCGAAGGAAAACTACTGGCAATACAATTTCCAATTTTTCATCAAAATGGGCTTTGTCCTGTTTTACACAATAAGAGTTTAGCTTAATATGTCCCAAAGAGGATCACTAAATGAACTTGTAGAAATCACTTAAGTATATTTTTTTGTGTTGACTTCCCAGAAGATGTCCTACAAAACACAGTTCTCCAGGCTGGGCCAAAACTAGCTAAAAATGTGGAAGAAGTGCCATGAAGCAGCCTTATCAGAGTTTCACATTAAAGACACCTGGCTAGAGATACTACAGGCATCATGCTAATGTAAGTCTATCAGTCTAGATTCATAGCTCTTGGCAAAACAAAATAGGACAAGAGAGCATGTAGAAAAACAGTCATAGAGTCATAGAATCATTTAGGTTGGAAAAGGCCCTTAAGATCATCAAGTCCAGCCATAGACCTAACACTGCCAAGTCCAACCCTGAACTATGACACCAGGTTGAAATGCCTTTTAAATAACTCCAGGGATGATAACTCAACTGCTTCCCTGGGCAGCCTGTTCCAATGCTTGACAGCCCCTTTGGTGAAGATATTTTCCCTAATATCCAATCTAAGCCTCCTCTGGCACAATTTGGAGTCATTTCGTCTTATCCTATCACTTTTTACTTGGAAGAAGAGACCAAACCTGACCTCACTACAACCTCTTTTGAGGTAATTGTAGAGAGTGATAAGTCTCCTTTTCCCCAGATTAAACAAACTCCCTCAGATGTTCCTCACAGGGCTTGTTCTCTAGACCATTCTCCAGCGCCATTGCCATTCTTTGGTTGCTCTCCAGCACTTCAGTGTCTTTCTTGTAGGCAGGGGCCCAAAATTAAACAGTATTCGAGGTGTGGCCTCACCAGGGCCAAGTACAGGAGGACTATCACTTCCCTAGTCTCGCTCACAACACTATTCCTGATACAGGCAAGGATTCTATTGGCCTTCTTGGCCATGTTGCCACACTGCCAGCTCATAATCAGCTGTCACCCAAGTGTGGGACCTGGCACTTGGCCTTGTTGAACCTCATACCATTGGCCTCATCCCATTGATCCAACCTGTCCAGATACCTCTGTAGAGCCTTCCTACCCTCAGGTAGATCAACACTACTGTCCAACTTGGTGTCATGTGCAAGTTTCCTGAAGGAACACTTGATCCCCTCATCCAGAGCGCTGATAAAGATATTAAACAGAACTGGCCCCAGTACTGAGCCTTGGTGAGTGACACTCGTGAGAGACACCAACTGTATCTAACTCCATTCAGCACAAGTTTTTGAGCCCAGCCCTCCAGCCAGTTTTTTTACAGAGTGAAGAGTATACCTATCCAAGCCATGAGCAACCCTGTTTCTCCAGGAGCGGAGAATGCTGGGGGAAATAGTGTCAAAAGCTTCACTAAAGCCTAGCTAAACATCACNACTGGCCCCAGTACTGAGCCTTGGTGAGTGACACTCGTGAGAGACACCAACTGTATCTAACTCCATTCAGCACAAGTTTTTGAGCCCAGCCCTCCAGCCAGTTTTTTTACAGAGTGAAGAGTATACCTATCCAAGCCATGAGCAACCCTGTTTCTCCAGGAGCGGAGAATGCTGGGGGAAATAGTGTCAAAAGCTTCACTAAAGCCTAGCTAAACATCACAGAATCCTAGAATGGTTACAGTTGGAAGGGACCTTAAAGATCACGAAGTTCCAACCCCCCTGCCACGGGCAGTGACACCTTCCACTAGGCCACGTTGCTCAAAGCCCCATCCAGCCTGGCCTTGAACACTTCAGAGAAGGGGCATCCGCAACTTCTCTGGGAAACCTCTTCCAGTGCTTCACCAGCCTCACAGTAAGACATTTCATCCTGAGATCTAATTGAAGTCTCCTCTCTTTCCATTTGAAACCATTACCCCTTGTCCCATCACTGCATTCCTTGATAAAGAGTCCCTCTCCATCTCTCCTGTAGCCTCCTTTAGTACTGAAAGGCTGTTATAAGGTCTCCTGAAGCCTTCTCTTCTCCAGGCTGATCAAGTCCGGTTCTCTCAACCTGTCTTCGTAGGAGACGTGTTCCATCCCTCTGATCATCTTTGTGGCCCTCCTCTGGACCCATTCCAACAGGTCCATGTCCTTCCTGTGCTGGGCGCTCCAGAGCTGGACACATGAGACCTGGTGCGGTCTCATGAGAGCAGAGTAGAGGGGTAGAATCACTTTCCTCAACCTGCTGGCCACATTTCTTTTGATGCAGCTCAGGATGGGATTGGCTTTCTGGACTGCCATCTCACCTTGCCAGCTCACCTTGCTGGCTCATGCTGAGCTTCTCATCCACCAAAACCCCCAAGACCTTTTCCTCAGGGCTGCTCACAGTCCATTCTCCACCCAACCTGCATTTGTGTTTGGGATTGCTCCAACACACGTTCAATACCTTTCACCTGGCTTGGTGGAACTTCATGAGGTTTGCACAGACCCTCCTCTCAAGACTCTCCAGGTTCTTCTGGATGGCATCACTTCTCTTCAGCACCTTTACCACACTACACAGCTCGGTGTTGTTGGCAGACTTGCTGAGGGTGCACTAAATCCCTCTGTACATGTTGCCAGCAAAGGTGGCAACAGCAACAGTCCCAGTACTGACCTCTGAGGCACATCATTTGTCACTGGTTACCATTTGGACATTGAGCCATTGACTGCAACTCTTTGATTGTGTCCATCCAACCAGTTCCTTATGCACTGAGTGGTCCATCCATCAAATCCATGTCTCTCCAATTTAGAGACAAGGATGTCATGCAGGATAGCATCAAACACTTTGCACAAGTCCAGGTAAGTAAAGTCAGTTACTCTTCCCTTGATCACCAATGTTGTAATGCTGTCAAAGAAGGCCACCAGATTTGCCTTTAGGAGAACTATGTTGGCTGTCACTGCTGTCCTCTTTTTTTTAGCACATGCCTTAGCATAGTTTCCAGGAAGATCTCCTCCATGATCTTGCCAGGCACAAGAGATAAAACTGATGAGCCTGTAGTTCCCTGGGTCTTCCTTTTTTTCCTTTTTTAAAAATGAGGCTTATATTTCCCCTTTTCCAGTCAGTGGGAATTTTCTGGGCTGCCATGACTTTTTAAATATCACAGACAATGGCTCGGCAACTTCATCTACCGGTTCCAGTCATCTGTACATGCCTTAGTTAGAACAAGTTAATTTGAATATTTTGATAATAGAAAACAAAGTTACAGCCAGTAATCGTGGTGAATATGTCTGACATAGAGAAGATACCTGTACATTAGGAATAAATGACTGGATTACACCTCTTGGATTATCCATTTCTAACTGCTGGTGTCAAAATAGTTTATCTTTTGCATTTTGAGAAATGTTTTCTTAGGTCTACAGTGGGAGGCTGCTTTAGAAATGGGGATATTTAATTACTAAGCAGCTTTAGGTAGCATCTAAAAATAATTCATGGCCTGTTTACCCCCTTATTCCTTTAGTATAAATAATAATTTTCCTCTCTAGGATTATGTCTTTGAAGTCCTTACATCTATGCTTGGATATCAGCACACTAAACAAAGTGAGCTTATCTAAATTCAGGATAAAGGATTCATACCACCTGAGCCATCCAAGAAAGCCCCATCTACACCAGTCTAATTTTCTTTTTTTTTTTTTTTCCTAATATAAGAAACCAGAACTGAACGTGATATCAAGAAAAAACCCTCACCCAAGCCCTGAACAACAGCATTATTATGTTAATATTTTTCCATTTCCTAAGAATTCTTCTCTGGTCATTTTAGGATCATATTGGCCTCTTTCAAGCCAATTTCCTGCTCACAGTTCTATTATTCTGTGATCAGTCACATGTGCTTACTCACATCTTTCTCCACTTCTTCCACCCAGTTGATGAACCTCTATTATATATCAAGAGCTTCTGCTATGAACTCCCAATCCTTGCATCAATAAAGATCCTTAGGCACTGTGGTGTTCAGCACTGGAAAGCCTAACAGATATTTAGGTCAGGGACTGGAATATATGAAACTGACTTTTGTAAACAAAAAATTCTACACATAGCACAAGGGTGAATGAGGATGCTACTTCAGGAATGCAAACAGCCAATGTGCTGAGCTCTGGGACACTAAAGAAATCCAAGAGGAGATGTTAAAATTGATGCATATGTGAAATCTTGTTTCCTGCATGGGTTTATGTACCAATTTTGAGGCTGCAATTGAGAGCGCTAGTGAATAGAGGTGAACCCTATAAATTCACTTACCTCACTTTACTGATGGCAATCCACATAGGATTTGAGGCCAAAGGAATTCTTCACATTTGCCTTCAAAGGGAAGAAACTGTGAAGATTCCCATGTTAGGACCCTCTGTTGTGGAGAACTCAACACAATACTTGACTTTTTAGCAAAGTAAGCAGAACATGGTATAAAAGGGAAGGTCCTTGCATAGACAAATAAATTAAACACAAAAAAAAAGACAAGAAATAGAAAAACTGGTTAATCCTTGAAATGGAGGGAGGTTACCAGTTCCACATTTCTGTATGTGTCCTGCAAAAGGGGATGAGCAATGGGATGGCAAAGTTTGGTATCATCAGCTCTATGACTTGGCATCATAAGGATGAGGACTGGTTGAGCTGAACTGTATTTCAACTGACCAAGGATTCTTTTTAAAATGGCAAATGGCATTAATTTAAATGCTTAAATGTAACACTAGGTGAGGGATGATGTGGGGAAAGTCTTCCACATGTGAGGATAGAATTTTTCTCAATTGTGCATTAATCCCAAAACCTTCTCCTGAGTAGTATGACAAGCAGTTTGGTGTTCAGTAGAGATAAAACAAGAGAACAAACAAACAAATCAAAAGTCAAGAAAGGATTAGCAAAATAAAGAAGAGAACATAATTGCTTTGCTACATAAATCCATGCTGTGTATGAACCATGAATACTCTCTGTAATTCTGCTCCCTTTACTTCAGACAGGATATGATGAAACTGCAGGCTACTGAAACTTCCTTGACCAGGCTAGGAGTTTTTAGAAACATAGAGATCCTTAAGTGATATGACAAAAATCTACAAAATCCTGAGTGCTACAGAGAGGATGGACAGGTGCTGAAAATAACCCAATCTGAGCCATCATATTAATTTTAACATGAGAAGAAGCAAGCTGCTGGCTTTCTTCTGTTTATGGTGCTTCATTCCTGAAACAGGCAGCAGCTAAACAGGTGAAAAGTCCATGTTTTCACCAGATGACTGGCACCTTCCTGTCCACAACTGTGTTCAACCACAGCAGGCGAAGCCTTTTATACTTAACCTTTCAGCAGTGGTGCAGGGCACAACGCAATACAGTGGTACAGATAGTGTGTGCCACAGTAGTATTCCAAAGGGTTTGGGGTTTGTCTGTACAGAAGACAGCCTCTTGCCTTTGAAATGCTCACTTTGTCACCATTTAACAATAGCTAAGGCATATTCAAGCTATTCTGGTGGGATGAGCTACTGTAAGCAGAGTACTTGTCTATAAATAAAATCAGAAGGTAACTGTTAGTGTGTCACATTTGAAGTAACACAGCATCAAGAACCAAGGATGGCAACAGGCCAGTCAATGATCAAAGAAAGCACAGAAAGGAGATTACTAGAACAGTCTGTATGTAAATATAATAAATTAGTATTAAGCTGACAAAACAAATGAAAAATTAGATATGTCATTGATCATTTTCCCAGGTAACAATTCCTCTCTTTCTGCAAAACAGCTTGCACAGTTCAGTTCCACAGAAAACTAAAACACATGCCAGCACACAAAAAAAAAAAAAAATTATTTTAGGTAAAACTAGTAAACTGATCAAGGAAGCATATGGAAAATAAGGAAAAACTACAAAGTTTCTTGTGGCTGGTTGAACAGAAACTAAAATACAGTATTGGAGCTGTTTTCCTCAAAGTGGGAGACCCAGACCCTTAACTATATATAGCAATGACTGATCTCAGCATTCTAATACAAAATCCAGCAAAGGTTCATTCACAGGCTAACGTAACAGATGATGTTTAAGAGGTATATGGTGTGGTGTCTCCATCAGCAAGGGAGGAACAAGTCTTAAACATAGCCATGGCCTGCTTCACAAAAGGCTTTTAAAACCCACAGAGGCAGTTGAAAGGCAGTCTGCCACTCGACTGTCAGCCAAAATAAAATAGGTCAAGCATTACGCATTCACAATTGTACGAACTAAGAACATGCTACTCCATTCTCAACAACCTGTAAGTGGTGTAGACATTGCGCTTCTAGGAAGAAGTTGCAGAAATGAGCCTCCCAGTCAAGCAGTTAGATGCTGCTTCACAACTTTTTTAGGAGATCATTAGGCTAACTCTGCATGCATTAAAGCAGTGGGAAACTTGCGCGTGACAAAAAAGCAAGTCAGAAGGAACACAAATTCTGTAGGACCATCACTAAAAAGTGCCATCTTGAGAGAAGAAGAAAACCCTTTTATGGCTTGCAAAGATTTCTACTCCACAAAATAATCTCCTTGGACTCACTGATGAGGAATATACACAACCAATCCAAACAAAGTGAACTACGGAATTAAGTAAATTAAACGTTAATCCAGTAGGATAAGTACTATCTAGAAATCAGTGAGTAGCATTTTTTTAGTAATTTGTGTCCTACAGCAAAGATCAAAACTTTAAAAGTCCACAGAAAAGAATCTCCATCCAAATCATACATCACGTTTCTCAATACAAACGACAAAAACCCTGTTGGGTGTCCTGAGATGCTCAGATGAAACACACCTTCTCTCTCTCTGGAGAGTGAAAAAAACAGTGGATGTCAACAATGTTTTGTGCAGGAGAAGAGTAAGCATCAAAACCTGTGGGAATTAAAGTTGCCTTTCTTTTCTGTCTTTCCCTGGTCATGTGGGAACATGAGAAAAGGCAGCAAGACAATACTTGTCTTTTGAGTTACACAAGGTGAGGATGAGTACAGGCTGGGAAAGAGAAGGAAGAGTATAGACACAAAATAAATTATAAGAGCACACAGACGACATAAGCTGGGGAAAAGCAGAATGAGGGAAAAAAATGTAAGTTTGTGTTTTTTAATGCTATAGAATACTTGGCTATAGAAGGAAAGAAAAAGAAGAGGAAATGAGAAAAAAGAATAAAGTTGGAAACATGATCTAGGGGGAAATGTTCCATGAAAATCTAAAGGAGGCATTTGTGAGAGGAATGAAGAAAAAAATAATTGAAGGAAAAGAAAGTAAATTAAAAAGAAAGACAGACAAAAAGGGCAAGGAAAATAAAGCTACTTCTAAGAGAAGTATTGTGGCTACAGTGCTACAATAAGCAAAAATAGGTATCTCCATTAGTAATAGAGGGTTATACTTTTATTGCTGAAATGTTGCAGCTTCCATCTCTGTGTACGATTCTGCTATCTGGATTTGTGGCATGACTATATTTGCAGCTAATTTGGACAGAAACTATGCAACTCTATAGGAAAAAATAAAGCAAGAATAAAAGTCCCACTTAAACCAATTTAAGAAAAAAACAAAACAAAACAAAACAAAACAAAAAGTAAATACCCAGAGACTGGGAATGGTTGGCAATTAAAAAAAAAAAAAAAAAGAGATACAAACTAGTGAAAACATATGACAAAGTCATCTCTGGAGTCTACAAAGGTAAGCTGCTTTAAATTACTGATGCTTTGATTTTTGTATTATAAAAATGTATAGCAAACATCAGGCATTCCCCTGCTACTACTGTACATGCATACTTATTTTAAAGCATCTCTGCTCTCTGACTAGCTATTTAATCTTTTGCTTTCTCTCCTGCAGCACAAATGTCATCTGTTATTTCTTAATGGACAAAAACACTTGAGCAGTCACAAGTAACATGCAGACATATAGACTATCTGAACAATTTGCTTAATTAAGGCTTTAAAAATCTCAGATCCTTCTAAGAAGCTGATGGCTGTTTGGACAATGCCAGTAATGTGAGGGTTAAGCAATACATTTAAAAGTGACAAGCGCTCAAACATTTGAGCATTGTAAGAAAAAGATTCTGGACAGCACTGACATGACATAAACACAAGAACTGTCAAACATGACAACAAATCACTTGTCACAGGAAAAGAGCAAGAAATGTTTAATGCAGGCAGATGCTTCTGTGATTTATATGCAGCCCTGATCTTCATCAAGAAATACAGTGAACAGGAAACAATGTGAAGTGTATTGTCACCAAGGAAGAGAATGCATACACCGTAACTATGAATGAAGCAATCAGACTATCTATTGCACACACGTGTAGCGATACCAGCTCTCTACAAATACTGGCAGGATTAATGCTGCCTTTAGAATGACAGATCTGCTTCTCATTTTTTGCACAGCATGCGCTAGCAGGATTTCGTTTACAATGCAGACATTGATTTTTGCCTTTTTTCCTTCATTGTTAAAATGGCACATCTAAAAAACACAGACAATAAATAAGTTAATTTAAAATGAGATCTATATCACAGAACATGAGAAAATGCTTTTAAATGATTCAATACTATCCTCTTTGCTGCACATATAGCTTCTTAAGCTGTGGAAATATTTCAGCTATTTCTCTCCTCCTGCCTTGTCACTTTACCTCATACTCATTTACAATGTTGCTGGATAGTAGCTTAAGAAATTATTCAAACCAGAAAGAAAGCCAGCAATTTTCAGGCTAAATATACAAAGCCATTTGTATGCAGTACAAAGAAGAAATAAAGAAAAAAAGATATTGAGTACTAAGATACCAAGTAAGATCCAGGTACTTCAAATCCTTGTGGCTTTCACCTTAAATGGTTTGTACTTTTGACCCACCTTTCAGACAGACCTAAATGATTAGTGATATGGAGTACACAGAAGCTGAGGAAGACAAATTTTTCAGCCTAGAGAAGAATAATCTGCGACCGATTTTATCAGCTACCTAGGGTGTTACAGAGGCAGGCCACTCAGAGGTGAACAGAGAAGATGCACAATTTGTGACAATGCAAATGACAACCAAGGGAAAAAACTTCCACAGAGAGAGCAGGTAAGTGCAGGGACATACTGATCACAGAGGCTGTGGAACTTCTTGGATACTTTTCAAAATTCAGTCGGATAAGGACTTCAAGAATACATTCTAATCTGCTTTGTGTTGGCTAAATGGGACATACAGATGTCCCTTCCAAAGTTATTTTATGATCCTAAATGAGTTTTGAAAACAGAACACTACTAAATCATGTGAAGATTTTGGTTTTTTTCTACATGTTTGTACAGTGTCTGAAAGTGAAGTCTCCTGCATATTAACCTTGAATCTATGTAAATAAGCACTACTAAAATAATGGAAGGAGTTTACTTGTAGTTCTGCTTTTTGACTACCCTGGATTATCAACGTGTCTAGACTCCAATCAATAGAAAATGAATGAGTCATGAGACTGGATGCTCTGCCTCGTCATTTAATTCTTCAAATTCAGCTGAACTCAGTGGTAATTCATAGATTCTTACCATGAGAAGGCTGTTTAGCAGCCAGAATAGAAATGAATTAACCATGCAGTTACCACACACCCATGCAACATCAATATACTTTCCTTGGTTGATTCAACACTTACTCCTAAATCTCAATGAAAATAAAATACTCTTACTTAGAGATTGTCATTTCAATCTTTTGTCTACTTGCACATGGAAAGCAGTCAAATTTTAAACCTTTCCTGCATTTTGTTGTGTGGTTTCAGTGAATAAAGTGAACATTCCACCCTTTGGGGATATTNCATGGTGAACTATCAATACAGATAGTTCTCTTTTTTCAGCAACAGAAAAACAGATTCTATAATGGAAAAAAAAAGTCTGTAATAGCAAAGGTGGGGAAGGCAAGAAAGCAATTAATTTTTATTAATACTAATGGCTGAAGGAGTGTGCACTTTTTTGCAGAGGTCTACAACACTAAATCATCACATTTTCCTTTAAAAAATATATAAGTGGTCTTCTCAATTAAACAAATATAACTTCAGAATAATCTTAGTCAGTGATTTACTCCACTCTGCCAAATGATCTAACCTAATGTAACCTTGATGTAAGATCAAAATCTGCCCCTTTATTAAAATAAGTTATTCATATATACAAATTTGATAAACATCTTTTAAAATCTGACTGAAATTTAAGTGATACCCACAAATACTAGTTTTATGGTCAAGGCATATAATTATATTTCAAATAAAGTGTGTCAAATGAGGTATGCAAACTAGGAGTTATGAGTAATAAAAAATTAAGGTGTTTAACTGCAAGGTTTATTTATATGGTTATAGCTTAATCACAACTTCATGAAGAAATCCCAAATGTTTGTATTTCTTGATTGTGTGAAAAAAACCCATCGAAAACACCCTTTGATAAATTCTGTGGATTAACTGACTTTAGCTGACAACAGGAGTCTACGGTGCAATGTAGGTTCAAGTGAAGGGTTATTTGTTCTCTTACTAGTGAAGATGTTCAAGATGGAAAACAGCCAAGGTGATACAGCATTCACAAACCTGATTGAATCTGCAGTGCTGGCAGTCTGGATATCAGCAGCATTTAGTACGTAAGTTAAGCATTCTTAGTACAGAAACAATAGACAAAATAAAATCCCAGATTTTATGGTAGAAATTTACAGTACTATATTACCAGTGAAGCGGAAATAGTAAAATTCTATAAATTGCTCCAAGTTTAAATTATCAATTGGGTTGGGCCAGTACCAAACCCCAGTCAACTCTACAAAAAATATTCTAAGGTACATCTATCAGAATACGAATTGGATACATTTATCAAAGCAAGCATTTTGTAAAGAGGTCACGCTTTGAAAGTTCACTCCACTTTTGGAGAAGTCATTAGTTACAGTTGTATCCTCCTTTTAACTATGTGGATTCTCTCTCAAACTTAGGGAAGCAACCAAAAGAGAATTAACTTTTTAAGTTAAACCACTGTACATCAAATCAGTCACCTTTCAGTGAATTACAATAAGTGTACCAGCTATTGAATCAAAGTTATCACCTCGTAAATCATACTAGGATCAAGTCAATGTCAGACACGCCGCATGGTTGAGTAGTTATTTCCCCTGGTAAATTAAAACCCTGATATCCTACAGCTGCTAACATTTACAAAAGCAATTATATGCAGAACTGACCTGGTATACTTGCTGGAAAAAATCCTGATATGGTAGTTTTTTTCAGGAAGTCATTGCAATATCCCTTGGAGGGAAGACAGAAAAAGCACTGTATTTTTCATGTTTCCAATAGAATACTGATTCTAACATTTCATCATGCTTTATAGAGCAAATTACTAAGTAACAAACACTGCACTCATATCTGGAAAGTCCTATTGCTTTATGACACTTACTATAAAATAAACACATTAACAGAAATGCATTCACTAAGTATAAAAAAATATATCTGAGATTAGAAGTACTAATTTAGTATGACATAATGAAGTTGTTCAATCACACATAAGTGATCTCATACAATATGAATGTATTGTAACTTTGTCACACTTGCAAGTTTTTTATCAGTATATTTTTCAGGTGGGCAATTTAAAATCTGTAATTTGATTTATAACTGTGTAATTCATAATATGTATACATTTAAAATTGAGGTAATGTACTTTTTCAATTAATTAAAAGAATTTGAAAAGGTCAAAATGTTCCATTGTCAACGTTATTGAGACAGTGTTATAGACAGTGTTTGCTTTGAAATTTTACCTTTTTTGTATTTTTACCTTGCATTGTGATTTACAACATGAAAGTTAACTGGCTCACTCCAATCTATTTTACAAAAAAACCCAAAAGTTTCAAAATTAGATGTTTTGCTCCAATCAGAATGAAAGCTAACATTAAAAAGGTACTGCATTTTGAGAAACAAACCTTCTTCATCCTATGCACCTACTCAAGAGAAATCACTCTGCAGTAGTATTCACAATACCTTCATCATAATTACTTTTGGAATAACATACCCTCATTTATATTTTATTTATCACAAAGCTTTTTTCTATAATACTTAGGTCAAATGCTGTAAGATGCTGCCCTCAGAAAGTAGAGTTACTGTATTATTCCATTCCGCAAAATGTCAGAAACACAAAGCAGGAATCAATTATTTCCTGCAACACTATTAAAATATTGTACTTCCAAAGAAAAGGAATTGAACATCCCAAAACAAAAATTCAAGTAACAGAACTGAGATTATGAAAAATTGCAAATTTGACTCATAGATTATTTTCTTTTAATGAAGAAATTTGAAATGTAGGGCTGAAAGGAAAAACAGAGTAAATATTGATAAATATCTTTTGGATGAAGATATGGGGAAGAAATGAATTTGAGGCAGAATTAGCCATTATTCTGACTGCAATTTACAATAAACTGAATTATGAAGTTGCAGGGAACACTTGAGTCAATTCTCTGTCCCTTAACATGGTTGCAGTGCCAGTGACAGCGACAAAAGGAAAATACTTTGTGCAGATCATTTCCAAATGTCCAGTTATTCATACAGATAGCTGTAAAGCCTTCCTACCATCAGGTAGATCAACACTCCCACCAGGTTTGGTGCATTCACAAACTTACTGAGGGTGCATTCAATCCCCTTATCCAGATCATTGATAAAGATAAAAAACAAGACTGTCCCCAAAACTGAGCCCTGAGGGACACTGCTGGTGACTGGCTGCCAACAAGATTTTACCCCATTAACTACAAATCTCTGGGCACTGCCACCAAGGCAGTTTTTTTGCCCAGTGAAGTAAACACTTGTTTATGCCATAATTCTCCAGGAGAATGCTGTGGGGAGCGGTGTCAAAGGCCTTACCAAAGTCCAGGTGGACAACGTCCACAGCCTTCCCCTCCTCCAGAAGGTTGGTGACGTGGTCATTGAAAGAGATCAGATTTGTTAGCATGTCTAACATAAAAAAAATAAATATTGCTCCATAGTAAATTCTGCTAAATAATGATTCCACAATACCTGCTTGCTTATTTTTGTTACAAGTTGAAGCATTCTTCTATTTTTATAAAAACAGTATTGGGGAAATATTAAGTATCTGAACTAACAGTAGTCTTATAGTCTGAAAGAGTTTAGGGATTTTCAAAGGACAGATTTATTGAAGCTAAATGCACACCCAAGCAAAACAGACCGTATGATTTGTGATGCACAAACTTTTTATTTAACAAATTTTCCTGTTTCTTTGCAAATTGGCCACTAACAAATGGTAGTGTTCTCAGACATTCACTATTCAAAATTATTTGTGAACACAGTAAGCCAATAATTTCTGGTTGGCACATTGTTTAGAAAACTTAATTTGTATTGTTTTACTCGTTGAGATAGCAGGTGCTATATTGTCTGTTTCCTAACAGAATAACTTATATCCATAATCATTACCTGTGTGAACTTGAAGTTATGCATCTGGAATTAATTTTTTTGTAACATTCAAGTTTATTTCTTTAAGTTTTTCTTGAATCTTTGTGCTAGTGAAGCTGTGGTGCTTTAGAAAAATACAGAAAAGAAAACTAAAATATATAAATGTATATTCTTAGACATCCAGGATAACTTAACTGAAAATTAATATTCATCAAATATTGATCATCAGTTTTTTTGCATGCACCACATTCCATATGCAAAGCTGGAAGCAGAAAGACTATTCTTCTCAAATTGGGAATCATTAGCTGAGAAAGTGCAGCCAACATCTCAAATAATAAATATGTACATATATATATGTATTTTCCTCTAAAGAGGTAAACAAACATTAACATAAATTATTCCAGAGGTATTCTCATATATTGAAAAATTAAAGTTTAATGTACATAGGAAAATTATGTCTATATTTCTCTCAAGCATGTAAGGAAAAAATGAAAATGTTCTCATTTATTAGGAAAGGAGCAGAATGTTACAAAGAACCTTTATTTACCTCTGATGTATTCTTTGCTTTTTATTAAATCATTCAAGGAAAAAAAAAAGTTTAATAACAATTAAACACAATTTTTCTGAAAACTAGTTTCTCAGTACATTCCTTTCCATCATTTTTTTTTTTAAATCTCTATTCTAGTGATTACAACTCTTTAATCTAGCTCAGTAATTTTATTTCCAAATTGTTGTGGTTTTTTTATTAAAGCACTGCATAGATCATTGTTATCTCTCATTGTTTCTCAATACTGGATGCAGAAACAAAAAGAACAGGTGCAGAATTGTCTGTTAAAAATGTGGAGTATTTTTCCCTTGCAAGTCCTCAGAGACAATTGATATTTCAAAATTATTACTTCTTAAAAAAACCACATGAAATGAAAACTTTTGCTACATTAAATATTTAATCCCATTTCAATATGGAAACAATTGTTGACCTATCAGAATTTCATGAGCATCAAACATTCAAATTTTTAGTCAGCTTGTATTGGAAAGATCCAAAGCACAAGGACAGATATTGCATTGCTAAAACGGGAAAGGAGGTGAGTAGGTACAGCAAACCTAAGGTTAGAGAGATAAAATAATCCTACTTAAGTGGTGTACTGACTCCAAACAAACCTAAAAAAGAAGATACAAGGCAAAGCATGAAAGTGGGCTTTGAGTCCCAAGGTCTGCTTTGTTGGCCAGTTCTTGCACTGATGTATCTTTTATGTTCATATATCATAAACACAGAAGGAACAGTGCCTTTGTGTCTTCCATCATAAACAATTCAAACTAACCTGGTTGGGGTTCTGTATACTTTTGGATAATTTACAAGAGTGTTTATGTTCATAATACAGAATCTTTGAGCATGTCATAATAAATAATTAATTATAACTACTATTGAATTTCAGTATTTTATTTTTTCATGCTGAAAAAAGTACTGTACCTTATGTACCTAAGAACACTCTTTCAATTTTCATATTTTCCTACAAATATTACTGTCTAGGGACATAGACAATAAAATCCATCTATAATTACTTTAATTTTGATAAGTTTAACCAAACCAAAAGTTTCTAAGCTGGCTTGACTCCCTTCAGTCAAACCGCATTAAAATTTTTAAAATTTCAGGTTCCATTCTTACCCAGAAGGAGGCTAGTGAGCACTGGAGAGAGCATAGCAGAGGGAAAGACATGCTGAAACTAACTAAGCAGTAACACAAACAAAAATGGCAGAAGAAGGGTCAGAAAGGGATGTGAAAGCTTGGAGAAACAGGGGAGGTAGTGG
>VXBJ01005529.1:49196-97436 GCA_013400055.1 Nycticryphes semicollaris | reverse complement strand
TCAGATATTCTTTAACTGGAATTTCAACTTTCTTCCTACTCATACAGAAGAATTTGTGGTGTATAAACAATTGCTTTCAGACTCATGAGGGAGTTTTAGTCCTCTGGGGCTCTGTTCAAACAATTGTGTTTCTTGCTCTGCCACGCTGTCAATTTTTTCCTTTGATAAGCCCTTTTAACAACAGACATATCTATATGTTTACTATGCCATCTCTGTTTAAAACACAAATCTATCAACGCTACAAGCCAACCATACTATATAACCTATATTCTAACAAAACAATAACCTCCGCCTTTATAGTTTGAACATGTAACTTAACAGTACAGTGGACTCTGGAGGCTGAAAAGGATAAACATGAGATGGCTGCACTGTATGTCCTAAGCAGTAATGAAACATTAGCGTTAACAAGCAGTCAGAAACATGTTTAAACAACGTGAGGAAAGTAACCACCACTTTGCTTGCATTCACAGTATTACATACCCTGTGCTTAAATTATTACAAAGTAAAAAAGGGTCTCCCAGAATTTCTGAGCCTACCTGAAAGATCATCTGTGAGAGAACACTGGATAAAAGTCAAACATAAAGAAAGGAGATATTCTTCCCCTCCTTCTCATTTTGTTCTCTGCCACAACAAACATCCTGTATTTGATCTGCAATTTGTAAAGCTCCTTTGACATCTTGGTTGTGAATACTTGCTGTGAGTGTCACAGCTGCACTCAAGACACAAATTAACACCCTCAAGGTCAGGCAGCTGTAGCAACGACTCATATACTATCATTTCTTACCTGCAGAGTAGCCCTCTTAAAAAATCTTTGTTCTGCAGATAATCTGTGTAAGCAAGTCATTTTAATTTCTTTTCCAATCTATCATTTCTAATGCTACTTGCTATGTTAGAGTGCAGCCTAAAACTGCCTCAATCAGTAAGGGATTTTTTCAGTCACTCTGACCATGCTTTGAACCAGGTCCCCAGGCTGAACAGCTGCAGAACTTAATCTAGCTTCTCAGTAATGAATTCATTCACCTCATTCATATGCTAGTCATGCATAAGTTCCACAACTTTAAAGTAAGACCAAAACCAATCTTTTTAAATGGAGTGAATGTACAGTAGACTTAAACTGAAGAAGCTTGCACAGAATTCACAAAGGATTTGCTGTGTTAGTGAATAAGCTGCACACATTGCAGTTAGAAAAATTCCTTTCAATGTTGCCATCTAATTCTCTTTCTCACCCACAAAATGCTATCAGTCATTGCTGTCCCTTGGGCAGAGGGATGAACAGCTGACTTGCAACAGCACCTCTTAAACTGGGCCCTGTAGTGCAGCCATAGTCATAGGACATCTTGCTTCTTGCTTGCCTGCTGCACTCTAACCTGGATGTTAAAGTGGCAAACGAGTCCTTCATTGGGAGTCTCCCACATGGTTCCCAATGCATACCATCAACATCTGTCCAGAGCAGTGCATTTCAGCTGAGCAAACTGCCTTGTGAGCAACCTGGGCCCAGTGCAGCTCAGCCAGCATTACAAGGAGGGTCTCTGCAATAAACTCATATATCAGTATGCTCCAAGGTGTACCTGGAGTAACTTAAAGCCTAGAATTTTCCTTATTTTTATTGGTAGGGAAGATAATGTTGAAGGAATAATGGTTGGAAATACATAGGAAAATGATGCTACTATGGACAGCCCAATGCTGGCATTAGGCATTTTATATTTGGCGTTTCTGGCAGGGATTATTTTGCTGTATACCTGTGCCATGAGATGCTCTGTAATGGTCAGATCCATCAAGAATGTGTTATCAAAGACAATGGTAAATATAATCCTCAAATTCCATTCTGCTCAGTGCTAAAGATATGGCTATCCATCTGAAATACATCTTTCCTCTTTTTAGTGCTGCCAGTAGCTTGGATTCAAAATAAAATAAGTTGAAAAATAAGTTACATAGGTCCTATATCATTCCTTTGCACCTCATCCATAGCAGGCTAAGTGGTACAGGGCTCCTCGCTGTTTTACTTTATATTGGATTACATATGATTATTCTTAAAGAATGTATAAAAGCTTTGTGAAGAATATTCAGATAGTTGCAACCTTTTTTCACTGTAGATGCTAATACATCGGGTGAGAACGGTGCTTTTCTTTAAATGTCAGTTTTTGACGAGTAGTAACTTCTTGACCTTATAAGAATTTCATTCTGCAAATTGGGTTTTGTGCTTTGTGGAAGAAGACTCTTTTCTCCAGTTTTTATTCCACAGCCAAAGCTATCTAGTTGAGAAAACCCTGAATTAAGGTCACCGGGAAGCCACTTGAAAAACGATACTTGTTTAGTCCATTCCACCTATGTAATTGTTGCTCTATTGTACATTCCAAAAATGCTCTATTACAATTTTGCTCAGTGACACTTTTTTTTTTTTGTTTCAACTGTAGTGCTTCACATATTTAAACAATTGTTTGAACAACTACTGAAACGGAAAGTCATTGTCATTCTGACGGGATGCAGCAGTGTCTGTATGGCTTTTGTTTGCCAGAAGTGCCACTGTTGCCAGGATACTCTGAGGGAAGATGTCAAAAGACAACAAACAGAAAGGACAGACTATCTGGACTATCTGGAAAACTTGCCCTTGAATACTAACAAATTTGGGGAGTGCTCCTTTTCTCACTGACTTCAAGAAAAATAAAATTGGGCTGCTAGTTTCACTTAGGGAAGAGCTGGAAGGGGTCCCATGAGGCATTGTTAAATTTCTGACACCAAAGCAGCAGCCAAGATAGTATCTCTGCTTCCAATAATTTTTACCCTTTCTCTGAATGTAGCTAAATCATCCCTGCAAGAAGCTTATAAAAGTTGTTTGCCTTTTGAATGCATTCTGCTGTATGGTGTTTTCCTGAAGTGAGACTGCTAGAAAGTGTACCTTTAAGACCTCCTTAAATTGTGCAGTTACTGATCAGATTTGGTTGTTAGTACAGGATACAGTTTAAGACCGGATGCTGTGCCCTCACTTCAGTGGGAAGGTACACAAGTCTCTCAAAAACCCAGTGACTTAAAAGGGAAATTACCCAAATTCAGATTAGAAAGATGGCTGACAGCAGTGTAACTGTTACTATGACTCTCATAAGGATATATATGCATGGAAACACCTTTGTTGGAAAGAGGACCATTGTATTTCTTTATCAAAGTGGTACCCACAGCTAAGAGGCCGCCAGCTGTTTTTGTCATTAATGTTGGTGGATCACTGTATAAATCAGTGCTCCAGATGGCCTTTTTTGCAGCTGGCACACAGTGGGGACACAGAGGACATGCCCAGCTGCCCTGCCATACCCAGTGATCTATGCTGTCCCAGCTCCACACGCAAACCCCCAGCCTGGTTCTCACTGGCTTTGCAGCCACTGCACTTCCCTTCTCTGCTAGCACACTGACATTTCATCCTTGCTAAATAAGAAATGTTTGTAGTGCTGCTTCCCCTCCCTAGCGAGGGAGACCCTGATTGCATGCACTGCTGCTTGCACTCTCCCTGCTCTCTGATGAAGGCAACTGTTAGCAAAGGCAATAAAGAGCTATGTGTGCAGCAGGCCGTTTCTTGACAGGTTGGCTGCCCCTGCGGTCACCAGTGGTTACGGAACTGATTCACCACATCACTCCTGTGCCTGCATTAGAAGGCAGTCAGCAGAATAACCTTGACATTTGTGCACCTCTGAAACAGACTGCAGTCTGAGAGGGCGCACGGTGAACACACCGTGTCAGCCCCAGGCTTCCTAGGCACTCATGTGTTCTTCTTTTGCAGCTTATTTATGAGTAGTGAGAGGTGGACACCATGCAGTGTTGTCAGTGTCATCAAAACAGATTTCAGAAATAGAATACAGATGTTACTAGATGATGCCCTTGAGATTGCACTGTTTGCTTGGTGGGAAGGCACCTTTCCTTGTTTTGATCATAAGGAAGCATTTTTGTTTCAGACAGAATCCACACATTTCTTCATCTTCTGTGGAGAAAATATAGCCTGAGGGACAAGAGATTATCACAGGCTGAGTAAAAAAGTTTAAGGGCACATGAAGTAAGCTAAAACTAGAATAATACCAGAACTACCATGCTGTTATTCTTTGTTTCCCATGGCTGGTATAATAAAGCAAGGTTTTTTATTTGAATTCTGTTAAGACATACAGGACCGATTACCTTCTATTTAAATATAGCGCTAGCATTTAAGAGGTGATTTGTTAGTACATTAATACATAACTCTGATTCATCATAATGCATAAACAATCACACCACCAAGACATAATGTTGTCATAAAGCTTTGTCTAAATCACATTGAAAGTAACAGACAAATTAATTCTGCTGTGTAAACTTTGTGTCAGATTCTTTGGATTATAAAAATAAGGGTGTTTAGACTTCCCATTATGTGTTATTTGAACCTTTTTTTACAGTTTATTTAACATTATATTATATTCAGAATGTGATAAAATAATGCATTGTTCAGCTGGGACCATTAATTCACATTTTTAATAACTCTTTTCTATATGAACAGTTAAAGATTTTGTGTTGCTCAATATATGGTTTTGAGAGATTCAGAATAGATATGACAACCTGTAAAGCACATTTAAAAGGCAGCCTTTTTCTCAGTCTTCATTAAAAATACAGTCCAGAGAAATGCAGAAGTGTGTGTGTAAAACACAGTCTGGAAGCTGTGTAGCGGTGCATTTACAACTGAAATAGGAACATCCCCTTCTAAAGACTTCTGGGCTACTATGGAATTAAACAACCATGCTATCCAGAGACTTAAGTCAGTATTTGAAATGAATACTCTGCATATTCTTGTTTTTTGTGTGTAATGTAATGACTGTACAAAAGAATGGACTTCACTTTTACTGCTGTGTCAATTAATTCAGTTTCTTCATACAAAAATCCAAGACACCAGGCTGCTTAGGAGTTGCAATTCTTTTGGTAAATATTAGTTTATGACTAAAATATTATTTTATGACATAACCCAAATTACATAAGATACTTTGGAGAGCTGCTGCATTGACTGAAAACTATCTGAAGCCAAAATGCATATGAAAATTTAACTTAAAAATGTAACTTCCTATAAAAGGTGGAGAAGAGCTACACTTTTGAGCATCTGGAGTTTAAGTTCCTGTCTTTTACAGGCTCAGCTATTACAATTCCCAGGTGGTTACTATCCCATTGTAAATGTGAACATTTTCAGAAACTGAGATTGCATATGGCAAGATTTATTATTATCAGAGGCCAAATTACAAAGATAACTGAGGAAACAAGGGGTTTGAAATTAAGAATTTCAGGTTGCTGCAAGGTTGCAAAAATAAATAAATCATAGTCCAGCCACCACCCTGGAGGAGTTTTACTGCCTCATTTCTTGCAGCCCTAGCTATATTTAGAAATAAAAAAAATGGAAGGAAAACATTTTGTCTGTGTAGAACCTAAGGGTATGTCTGTATCATGAAAAGCTGCATGTCACAGAAACTCATGGGCAAATGTGGCATAAACTAGCTTCAGAAACAACTTGTGTAGTCCCTTCAGATCAAGACAGTGACATGAGCTCTGTGCTGTGCTATGTCGGCAGTACATCATGCACTGAGCTGGCAGCTGGAGCTCTGTGCTCTGCACTGATGTCCTTCACAGACACACCCAAAAGGCATCCACTGCCTTAAAGCATCTACAGTTGAAGATATAAAACCTGACTTTATGCAAACGTCATACTGACAATGCTTTCAAAGGCAAACAGTGTTATGACCATGCTCAAATTATAGTACATTTATTGTGCAATCAATTAATTACAATGACTCATGGCAAATAGTAAACAGGGTATGATTGCAAAAATGGAGCATAAGGGAAAATGGGCACAATTTATAGAGAATATGTTTTATGCAGCTACATATCTTGATTATTTTATTTTACCTTAGCAACTTACAGTGTGATGTCAGTATGTCAATCGAAATATTGTGTACAGAACAGCCAACTCCAATTACTTACATGCTCAGGAATGTTGAAGCCTATGCACCAGGAGAAAGAAAAAATAAAAGGCAAAGCAACTTAGAAAAAAGGAAAACAAAACTCCATCATTTAAACCCATATCTTGAAAGTAAAGCTTGGCAACTTATGTTTATACTAGATTCTAGAAATATGTATTGCACCAAAAAAAATTAATGGAATTTGATGGCTAAGTGTGTCAGATACCATGCTATAATGATTATCTTTCCCTGAATCCCCAAGGACACAATTCTCTCTCTTCTAAATTCTCCATTAAAAATACCCTACCAAACCTTAAGTGACAGATTTCTGGAAAAAAAAGAATAAAGCAGAAAATGAGAGACTTAAGTTTTTGTATTGTTTATGGTATGTTATGGATTTTTGCATGCTTAAATTCCAGACCAAGAAGAAATTTTACATTGCATAAATGTATTAAACGTTGTGCTGCAAGCTAAACCTGAAAAAGATTAAAAAGCAATTGCAGAGTACATACTGTCACACTGGAAGAAATGAGGTGACTTCAGCAGCATGGAACAAGGCATAAGCTGCCTGGATGAGGATAGGGGAAGAGTATTAAACTTACAAGGATGCTGATTTTATAACACTTTTTAAATATTACTCAGAGTTATTTAAATAATCTGCAGTTCAGCCATGTTTCTCACCAATCTCTCACCATTTGCTCCATTTTTTTCTTTCATTTTTGATCCTTGCTGCTCTCAAATCTCACACTTCCTTTTCTCCCCTGCATGCCAGTTTCCTTTTTCAAACATCAACAGGCCTCACACACCATCTGCACACCTTTGTTTGCGCCTTCCTTATCACCTGGGGTGACACTGTCTCAAAACTGCATTTATGCCGTCTGTACTTGCTCCCACCATATCCCTCCTCCATGAGATCACCCTTTTTATTTCCTTCTTCCTTTTTACATGCTGTTCTGTGCTCTTTTCTGAGTTTCTGGAGTGTACACTCCCTCTTTATCACAATTCCTAATGTCTGTTTCTGGAAAATTGAGACATTTGTGACCTTTCAGCTTGCTTGTCTCTGATACTACCATTCCTGGATCCCTGTGTCATATACACTGACATGAAAATGATCTTAATTTTCCTCATACAGAGAACAATTTAGTCACTGAGCTTCTTCATGTCTTTCCACACCCCATCCCTCTGGCTTCATAGGTTGTTTTTTTTAGCAGCAGCCTCAAAGCCTCTTTCCTCCATTTGTTCTCATATCAAATGTACCTAGCCATCAGCCTGTTTTCTGGAGGTAAGCTTCAGTTTCCTGGATTTTTGTCTTTTGTGATAGTCAAACTCATCTATGATGATGTCAGCCTTTGCGTCAATGATCAGTCCAACCCCTACTCTGCCCATTTCCTCACCCTTCTATTTTAATATAATCAGGAGTCTTAGTTCTATATCCACCCAAGAGAGCTATTATTTGGTTACAGTCCTCACCAGATGCTCCTTAGCTGTCTTTGGCTGTAGATCTCCTTTCTAATCCTCCTTTAGACTTGTTCCACAGTACCTACCAGTGTCAATTTTGTGCCCTGGACTTTAGCACTTCTGTGACTCCCTGTCATTCACCATCCATGACTTTTCTGTTTTCAGCCCCTTCTTCCTTTTTTTTTTTTTCCTTCAGTATGATGAGTCTCTCCGTGCTTCACATTTCTTTGTCCACAACTCCTATTCATCTCTTGCCTGTTGGAAGATCCATAGTGCTACTCGCTGCCTAACAGGCCATTCTCATGTTTTGCTGTTGCCTTTGATGTGGAAATCCTTTAACCTACGTAGCTTCCTTTACATCAGCTTCATTCTTTCCTTAGTCTCTCCTAAGTGTTTCTCTTTCTGGTTGATGGACAAGCTTCCTGAGCAAGACAGAAGATGCTTATAGTGCATATAAAATAGTATTTCTGAAAATTATATTAAGTAGTGGAAGTAAGTCAATATAACAAAACATTCTTACAAACAATATCTGTTGGTAATATCTGCTCTTCAACATGCATCCAATATTTTACATATATATTTTTTTTCCAAGAAACTGCTTTTGTTTTCTTACAGGATAGAGAAACAAAGGTTACACAAAGTTAATAAGCTTGTTGGATATAGATGAAGGCTCATTAATAGTTATTGAGTGATATGCACCTAAATCTTGGAATATATATATCATGAGACTTAGTTATCCCTAGAAAGAACATGGACCATTTCGTTCATTAACAATGGAGTTGGAGTGGCGCTGTTTTTATTTATAGGCGCATTTCAAGGCCTAAAAGTTTGTCTCTTTAAAATTGCTAGTATTAAATTCTGATAGCACTTGATGTAGAAAGAATTATGGGTGAACAACAACTCTGTTGAGATGTATGTGCAAAACATGTTAAAAAGAAATCTAAAAGTCTAAGAATATTTTGCAAAGTTTATCAAACTTTGCAACAAAAATTCCCAAAGTAAGATGGGATTAATTACATAGTTACAATATAGTAGTCCTCATATGTGTTGTAATGTGCAGCTGACCTCCCTAAAATGCTGAATGACTTTTTGCAACACACCACATGATACACCAGTAACAACAGACCTGGGTTTTATGAGTCCATACATACCTACTTTAATTGTTAATGTACAACGCTTGACCAAGCATTTTTCACATAGTTAGTATCGTCTAAACCTCAAAAGCTGAGACTCTAAATCATCACAGTAACAGATGATGGTCACTAGATACAGCTCCACAATTTGGTGAGATCACAACCCTTTAGGGGAACTTACTTAAATATAGGACTTTATCTTAGAATTATAACCATATTATTGTTATATTTTTCAACAGGTCCCATGGAACAAACAGAACACAAAACAAGGGTTTTATGAAATGTTTTCAAAACTCTCAACCAGTTCTGTATTTTACCACCAGAAAATTTCCTCAGTATTTTTACTGTAGCAAATTAAGTACAGGAGGATTTCTGCCATCTCAATTCTGCATTATCACTGGCTGCTGAATCTTTCAAAAAGCTCTGTCAGAATGATGAATGGGTCACTCATTGGAAGGCAAATGGTTGCAGTTCTTTATGAAAGATCAAAGCAAATCAAAACTCTGCATTATGCTTGCTTCTGTTTCTCAATTACTGGTATAATAAAAGCAGTGGTGGAATCTACTATCCAGTCTCGATATGGAGAAGGCAAGTATGCCCATGACTTATGAAGGAGAATTCTTGTAATCTGTACATGTGAACAGGAGCAAAGTAAATAATTCAGATGGAAAACATGGAAACACTGATGAACTGGCAAGTCTGCAGAACATCTATGACCAGGTAGCAGAACCAAGACCAACATGATAAACAGTCTGTTCTTCTGAATATAAGTATAAAGATGTAAGTATGCCTTTTTCATAAGTACCGTTTTGTCACTTAGCCCAATTTTTTAGAGGAGATGGATGTTCCTATACATCCTAACCGGTTTGTCTTTTCTAGACATGATTCAAGTGACTGTCTAGGTTTGAGTAATTGCTCACAAGAACAGATGCTTCAAACACCAATCGTGTCATTATTTTCAAGTGTCTTATTATGGCATCATTAGCATACAGATTGTCCATGTGTAACTTGTGATATTTACCCTTGTGACTTTAAATAAGTTCTGATGTGTGGTATTTCTAAGATATAATCAATGATCAGTTTTGCTGATGAACTTACTCTGGGTTCCTTTTCAAGATGGATGTTAGGCATGCAGCCCCGTGTCTGCATTAGGTCCTTAGCAACAGGAGTTAGTCTGTATCTTCATCACTCTTTGCTCAACTTTTTTAAGCTGTATGTTAGGACTGCATTGTAAAGCTTGTCAAGGCAATTAGAGTTAAAGCTCAATTAAAAATTACAAATGCATTAAGGTTTTTGGCACGATATAATGACTTTTGACAGACAGAATCTTAATGATCACTTTTCAAATAGGAAGAATACTGAATCTTATTGAGTGCCTTGTTTGATAATAATTATAATAATATCACCTGCTAAGTAACTGTATTCACCTGCAGCAGTAAAATGTATTAATTTCCATTACTGCTTCTGGAAGCTGAGTTTATTACAAACATACTATCCATGTTGAAATATGTTGTGAAAACCTTTTATAACAATATGCATGGTTTTGCTCACAGAAGATTTTCAACTGGTGTGTTTCAAAACACTGATAAACCCCAACCAATTGAAACTCAAAAAACTTAATAAATAGGAGCTTTTTCTTTTCCAGTAGAGAACAGTAATATAAAGAGAAGTTTAGTGACTTTTCTAAAATTTCACAAAAATCCCAAACTTCAGTTCTGAGTCCCTTTTTTGACTCTCAAGCCATTTACCCCCTGCATTGTGATCACTGTGCCATTGCACATGCTATTCCCCTCTTTGACAATATTTTCAGAGTCACAGAACAATAACAGGCTGGCAGGGGCCTCTGGAAATCATCTAGTCCAACCTCCCTGTCAAAGCAGGTCCTACTAGAGCAGGTTGCACAGGAACAGGTCCAGGCAGGTTTTGAATATTTCCAGAGACAGAGACTCCACCACCTCTCTGGGCAGTCTGTTCCGGTGCTCTGCCACCTCAAAGTGAAGAAGCTCCACCTCATGTTTAGATGGAACTTTTTATGTTCAAGTTTGTGCCCATTTCCTCCTGTCCTCTCACTGGGCACCACTGAAAATACTCAGGCCTCCTCCTCCTGACACCTATCCTTTAAGTATTTATAGGTGTTGATCAGATCCCCCCTCGGTCTTCTCTTCTTCACTCTGAAATACCCAAGTCCCTCAGCCATTCCTCATAAGAGAAACACTCCAGGTCCCTAATCATCTTTTAATTTCCATGCTTCTGGAATATTGTATTACTAGCGGAAAACAAGTTACACTTAGGTACACTGTTTATTATTACTCACTTCCTAGGAATTAAATCCTTTAAAAATTGATATGCCAAAGAACAAAAAAGAACATAGAGAAAGAACAAGATATTTGAAAGCCTCTTGAGGCAACTGAAAGGTCATCATCATAATTTTGGAGAGATAAGCCACTCTCTTGGCTTCCTCATACTCTTCTGCAAGAAATAGCCTCTTTACAGAATGCACTGGTTCTCACAGTTCTTCATTCACTATGAAAAGGTCTCTTCCCCAGTCAAAACACGATCCAACAGTTGTAAAAGTACATAACTTTACAATGAAATATTGTCAAGGGTACAATCGTTCAGTCTATTCTGCAGAAAAGTGTTGTCTCACATTGACAAAAATCCTTCCCAATCAGTATGGAATGTTGCTAACTTCCACATTCATAAGAGACTTAAAGTTGATAAGGCATCAATTAAATTTTGATAACAGGTTTATACTGCATTAGACTTATTCAGTTTATCAACTTTGTTTACCTCCGGAATTAGACTAAAAGATCCAAATTCTACAAATGATGCTACTATTTAATTTATTCAGCAATAGAATAGATCATGCTTCCATGTAATTTACATGCAATGAAGCTTTTTCACACAGAAGTCAGTTTCTGGTCCTGTTAGTGATTAATGCTCTGTCTGAAAAGAAGAGGCAAAGCCTTATAAGCACTTTCCAAATTTGCAGTGCCACCCATGAGATGCAGATGTCCCCTGAGGTAATTAGTTTACACCCTGAAGCAAGAAGCTTGATTACTCCTACATAATTTAATTAACTGTGGCTACAAATGTAATTAATGTCCTGAATGTTATCCAGGCTCTAAAAAAAAACCAAAACAAAAAAACCCCAACATTCTAAGCTAGTGATATCCCGCTCTCCCCAGGCTGATTATGTTGTATGTAGCATAGAATCATAGAATCATTTAGGTTGGGAAAATCCAAAAGTTAATTGGGCACTGCCAAATCCACCTCTAACCATGTCACTAAGTGCCATATCTATATGTCCTTTAAATATCTCCAAGGATGGTGACTCCAACACTTCCCTAGGCAGCCTGTTCCCCTTTGGTGAATCTTTCTTCCCACATCTCTCAGCCCTCTGAAACTCAAAACTGGGGGAATTAAGTCCATCCTATCATAGTAGAAGGACAAGTCTGAGATCACCTGAGGAAACTGAACACACATAAGTTCTTGGGACCTGAGGAGATGCATCCAAGGGTCCTTAGATAATTGGATTTGTAGTTGCCAATCCACTCGTCATCATATTTGAAAAGTCACGGTAGTCATACAAAGTCCCTAGTGACTGAGAAAAGGGAAATATCACACCCATTTTCAAAAAGAGTGAAAAGGAGGACCCTGGGAACTATGGACCCTCTACTCCACTCTGTTGTGACCCCACCTGAAGTATTGCATTCAGCACTGGAGTCCTCAGCACAGGAAGGCCATGGACTTGTTGGAATCGATCCAGAGGAGGGCCACAAGGATGATCAGATGGATGGAGCACCTCTCCTGTGATGACAGGCTGAGAGAGTTGGGGTTGTTCAGCCTGGAAAAGAGAAAACTCCAGGAAGACCTTATAGAAGCCTTCCAGTACTTAAAGGGAGCTACAGAAGAGATGGAAAGGGACTCTCTATGTGGCAATGTAGCGAAAGGACAAGGGGTAATGGTTTTAAACTGAGAGGAGAGTTTAGATTTTAGGAAGAAAATATATACTGTGAGGATGATGAGACACTGGAACAGGTTGCCCAGGGATATCATGGATGCTTCTTCCATGGAAGGCTGGATGGGGCTTTGAGCAGCTTGGTTTAGTGGGAGGTGTCACTGACCGTGCCATGGGGGTTGGAACTCTTTAAGGTCCCTTCCAGCCCAAACTATTCTATGAATCTAAGACTGGTGAGACCCACTCCGTGCCTCATAAGAACACAGAACAGAATATTCCTGGAAAATGTGTCAAATGTAGAAGACAGGGAAGTGATTAGAGACAGCCAACATGGCTTCATCAATTGCAAATTGTGCCTGACTATTTTAACACCTTTCTATGTTGGAGTGACAGTATCAGTGGACAAGGGAAGGGCTAGGGATGACACCTGTCACCTACCTGGACTTCATAAGGCCTTTGATACAGTCACACACAACATTCTAGCTGTTAAATCAGAGATACATGGGTCTGACAGATGGACTGCTAGATGGATACAGCTGTATGGCCATGTTCAAAAAGTTATAGTCAATGGCTCAATGTCCAACTGGAAACCAGTAATGAGTGATAAGCTAGTGTGCAGCCATTTTAACCTGGAGGGAAATCTTGGTTATTTGGCATTAGAAAAGTAGTTACCCAGTGATCAAGTATATTGAAACTGATTTTTCCCTTCTGGTTCTAAAATTTTTCACTGATAAACATTCCCTAGAGATAACTCAGTTTAACACAGTATTTTCATAGGAGGACATAAAGTAGACAAACTTTCCAAGCATTTACAAAAATAGGATCAAATTAGGTTTGTTCTACAATCATAAAAAATGGTTGAAACTCTCTTTTTTTAAAGCACTCTTTTGGGTAGGAATGCTGCACTGACTGTAGATGAAACTACTTGGTTCATATTTTCTAACTTGATTTTATTTTCAAAGAAAACAAAAAGAAAATAGAGTAGGAAAGTTGCCTGGTTTAGTTTAGCAAGGTTTATTCTCTTCATCAGAGTTTGATTTAATTAATCAGTGTTGATACTGCATGCAAAGCTAATTGATGCCATTAAAAACATTACATTTCAGAAAAAAAAAAATCTTCCTTTTCCTCCAGGGGGTGTCATTGACTATCTACGCTTTTTTAAAAATATTATTTTCTAATCTTTCACTGTAAATCACTGGGAAAAAATGCCTGATTCAGCATCTTTAAAACAACATTCTTCCTGAAATACCATAAAACAACTGAAGTACACTCCTGCAATGCAAATGGAAGGTTATTTTACTCTAATATTGATGACAGTTTACTTCATTGAGCCACTGTGTAGCATGTAATTTAATACCTTTTTTTCATAAATACCTCAAGTAAATACCCATAGATCTAGGATAAATAATGTTGAATTTTAGTCTGCCTATAGCTTTTCAGCATTTGATAGTTTTTGCTTCAGTAGTCTGAAGTAATTTCCAAAAAATTCAGACCTTTACAGATATGGTTAACTGCTTATCCTGAGCAAATTAAATTAAGCCTCTGGCATATGATGAAGTTTGTTTCACCTAATTGAGCATCTAATGAGTATGGATGAATTTAAGCTACTCATTGAAATTTTGTTTTTCAAAGCTCTTCTGATTAACATCCATTCAAAAGGAGAAAGAAACACATTGCATTTATATATACATAAACTTTTGAAAGAAAAATAAGCTTCTGATCCCTCCAGATTTTTTCACCTCAAATTGTTGCGTTCTGTATTGATAAATATAATTATTACTGAGACATCCTGACCCACTTTTCCTTTAGATTCAGACAATTGCCTCTTCTTATTTCCCTGGGCTTTTCTTTACAATATTGTGTACATTCACTAAAAAGCTGTGCACGTCAGAAGCTTCACTACCAGCTATCATTCTGATCAAACTAGCATGTCAGTTTTCTACCTCTAGAAACTAGAAACTGCACCTGGAAACTAGATATAGCTTTTTTACCATTAAAATGTCAAGCAGCCAGGGAAAGGGGTGGATAAAATTTTGGACTCTTTTGAGATTGCTGAAAGCTTTATAACTCTGACCTTGCTCCATTTGATAGTATTCCTCTATGAATTCTTCATCTTAACAGTATTGCAAAAGCCCGAGATGGGCACTTTATTCTTTTACTCATTATTACACATCAATAAAGCTCTGGACTATATCTTGTCTTTAGGATAAAGGAAGAAAGTCTTGTAAAATAAAAAGTCAAAATTTTTTTCCTAGAAATCTTCTCATTTTGAGGAAACCCACAGGCTTTTAGACAAAGGGTTTTAAATGAAGAGATTGTGTCCGAAGAAAGTTCACAGCCAGTTTTTCACACCACACAGCTTGGTCACAGTCCTGTTACTAAGAGCTCATGTGGTTATCCACACTTATTTCTTTCAATTCCACATTTAAAAAAAAATAAAAATCTCTTGTACAGCAAAACCCTGATTTGACCATGTCTTTTTGAAGCTTGCACTAGCTTTTTTCCTTCAAAACATTTTGTTCTACCTTCCCCTTCCTTTTAAATCACTGCACATTTTGATCCTGCCTACATCCAGACCCTAATCCCTTCTTGCAATCACCCTATGGCTTTTGTTTGTTCAGGCTTTTCTCACAATTTCCCTTGTCTCAAACTAGGTGCTTTCATTCAATACCTTTATATCACCATCCATTTATCCTATGCCTACACTGAATTTGAAGATGTGATTGAAGCAGATGGAGGCATGCACATGCTAGCCTTAATCTATGTGGTTGTGTTATGAGATTATTCCTTTTAATGAAAACTTTCCAAAATCTGAGTGACCTACTCTAGATGTGACCCTCTTCGCCCTGAAATCTGTGACTCCACTTCTTCCCAACAATGCTTCCAAAATTGCCTGTTTTAGAGTGAACGTGGATATCTATCCCAAAGCATACCAGTCATCTTAATTCTGGCTGTATAGGTTCATGTATAGTGTATTTTTAACCCAGACCAATGTGTGGCTTATTTTGCTAAAAAGGTTCTGTTCCTCACCCAGAAAAGGATTTTTCTCCATGCCCTGCTTCCACGTATTCCAGATTATGGTTTCATTGGCTGAGGTGTCTTTCAGTTTTTACAGACACTTCTGAAAGAACCCTATGTCATTTGGTGATAAAATAAGCCTTATTCTATTTTCAGAAGAGAATCAGAAATAATAACGTAGATGACAGGTATTTTTAGGACAAACAAAATAAAGTTATGCTTGCTCTTTTTTCCTGAGTCACTAACGTGGGCTTTCGCTTGACCTGGCCTTTTTGGTTATAGTACAGTCCAAAAAACTGAGTATTGAATATCTAGGGCTAGACTAAAACATTGTTAGGCTTTCTCAGGGCTTCTCATCCCTAACGATCTTCATTTATCCTTTTATACAATGTATTCCATAACACTCCACAATTCCTCTCCATTTTCTCTCAGGGAAAGGAATAGGGAAGGATAAAGAGTGCCAGTTTCCAAGTCCCCTGCTGGCAATAACATTTGAGATTTTTGTTTAATTTTGGGTAACACTTGCTTCCCATCAAGACTTAAAACCTTTTGTATGCAGAGAGTTCCTCTGCATTTATGATGCTTCATTTCTGTTCACTTGCCTCACATGCACACCAATGGTCTTCAGTTCTGAGCAAGTTTTCTCACTGCTGAAAAGAGGATTACGACAATACCCCCTTTGGAGTCATCTGTAGACAACTGAAATTGTTCTTCCTGGTGCTGTTCCTGACCACCGGTGCTTCCTCCATTAACTCCTTCAGCTTCCTTTATTTTGTATTAAGGTTTTTATTAATGTCCACAGAACATCAACCCAGAGTGGCATTCTCAGCAGCTGAGTAGCTAGATTAGGCACACTTCTTATGAAGCATATTGTTCCAAGGGATCTTTGCTGTAGCAAAAGTATTACTGATGGCAATGAATGTAGTCTGTCCTACCCCTAGGCTTTCTTCTTTTGGGGTTGATATTTGTCTCAGGTATGCTTTTTTGTAGAATTACCTGTGTAATACCCATGCCTGTTTTCATTGTTAATACTAATAAGTACCACTTCTGGCAACACATTATTTTGTACATCAGCATCCAGCCTTAAAGCATTTATAACACATTTCCTTTCAGGCTTTTATAGAGAATTTGATTATGAATTTATTGGCACCTTTGCCAATTTTTTGCATATTATGCAAGCTCTGACTAACTGTTGTAAAATGACACAATTACATTTCTTGCAACACTTATATGGGTGCTGAACATTGTCTTGGTTCCAGTATCCTCCTGAGCAGTTGTTAGAGTTTGCAGGTCCTGAGTTAGATTAGGTCTATTTGCATAAGAAATTTCATATTTATTATTTTTTACTTACTTTTTTGGGTTTTTTTAACCATTCTTGTTGCTTTGGAACTGTGCCCACATTTTATAAACTTAATTCTGGGTCTATTTCTGATGCCTCTCCAATTGCCTTGTCAAAAGTCATACTGAGGTTTTAATTTTTCTTTCACTCCCTTTCTTCACCCCCGACTCTGTTGTACCAGGCCCAATGAAGATGTGGTCTTCTTTCTAACGTACTGCTCATCGTTTCATTCTTAAAAAAAATCAATGTTTTTATATAGTTTCATTCTCTTTACATTGAACACTCTCAAAGATTTTACTTCAATGTGAAATGCAAATATAGTCCCCAAAATTCTTTAGTGGTTTCTGCTAGCTTCCTGTTTGATTTAACTGCTGGGCTCATCAAGTGTGTCAGAATTAGCCATTTGGTAGAAATACGGCAAAGTTTTCTCCGTCTTTTAATTCTTGCAGATACAGAATGTAACACTGGTAAAAATTTTCCACCCTCCCGCCATAACTAGAATTTTTGGTCATTGACCACTTAAGCCTTTCATTCAAACAGTTTTCTTAGCTCCTTTTTAATTTATCACCCTGTGGTATTGAGCAGCTGCCTAGTGCTTCTAGCATTTTATACTCTGTTGGCTAAGCTTCATGCCTGAAGCCAGGATGAAAAATTCTGCACTCAAACTGCCCCCTATTATGAATACAGCCAGTTCCCTTGCTGTGGTAGGAACTCTGTGATGTTGAAATGGGCAGCGAAGGATAAGCTACCCGTCTTCAGGCTGTGATTCCCATGAGTACTATGCATACCTCAGTGCCCTGCCCTGAAAGCTTCATAGATTTCCCAGGCTTCTCTCCTGCTGGGTGTAGCACAGAAGTATCTCACTTGGGGCATCAGCAACCCACATAAGCCCATTCATACAGAGAAAATACACCAGGCGAAGGACCCTGGCAGCACTCTGGACTTGCCTTTGACAGCTGTTGTGCCCACAGCTCCTTCACTGTGTCTGGTGCTGTCCCAGAATGATTTATACCTATCGTCATTAGGATCCCAGTGAAGACAGAGAGGAATCTTGGCTCCTCACACAGGGACCTTAAAGTACCAAAGTAACTACAGCAGTGCCAGCTTTCTTCCTTGCAGCTGAGTGAATACAAGCTTAAGAAGGGAGGGCTGAACTGCTCATGCGTGGAAGAGTCATAACAGAAGCAAAGCTTCAGACCAAACCCTACTTCTTGCTTTGTTTGCTGACTCCCTGCTCTGCTATTTCCATTTTCCCTTCCCATTTTCTTCAGCATTACCAGTTATTACATTAACCTCCTCTCAGCCAGTATCAGCACTGCTTTGCAAGCCAAATGTGGTCTGCAAATACTCTAATGAGCAATTACATCTCTAAGATTTCCCTCAGGTGAAGTAGTGAATGCTTGCACAACACCACTGTGCTCAGTAGGTGCAGTCTTTTCAGCTGGCTAATTCTCTCCCCCAGAGCAATGGAAATATGAGACTGGAAGAGTTAGTCTCATTCTCCTTTGTCAGAAAGACTTAATGGGAAGAATATTCAACCACTTTGGGATTCTATCACTTCATGCCTTCCAACATATTTAATTTCTCTGCACAATGTGGTCTATTGTTTTGTTTTCACTACCNACTGTATTTCTGTCTCATCATTTCAAATGCTTGTGGAAATACAAAGACAGCTAATTTTTCTTCTCCTAAATGAGTCATTGCATTCATATACTAATAGAGATGTCAGGAAGGTTCTCTCCTTTAAAAGCTATGAGACAAGTTCCTCTATAACTTCTAAACTATTGTTCAAATGTCAAGCTAAAATCAGTGAAATTTGACTGAGCATACCACAATACCTTTTTAAATCATGCTTATTGTTGGAGTTAGGAAGTCATTGAAGTTTTCCTGCTATGGGAACTCCTTTACAGAAAACTGCTAAAATTAGGTTCAGGTGTCCTAAGAGGGTAATATATCTGATCTTATAAAACAGTCTAGTCTATGAGACGTATTTAAATTTTTCAGGAGAATTCTCAATAAGAATCTAATAGAACTTTCTTTGTGCAAGCATACTATTTCACGTAGAAGATCTCCACTTTAAAAATAAATTTTCTTCCTTCTTGCACAAAATTAGAGCAGAACTTCATTACCTTTCTGTTGAAACCTTAGAAGAATTTTTGAATACATGAACAAATGTATTATAAATCTTAAAAAAAAAAAGTTTCCTAGATGAATGAATGCTATAATAGTCAGAGCATCTATTATTACATTTTACTGACCTCTATAGGAAATATGGCTTTGCTAACACTCCATCAAAATTGGTCATTCTTTCTGTAAACTAAAACACAATCCATATAGCCCAAAAAGCCTCCTAAAACATGTTCAGTTTAGAGTTTTCCCATGGCTTGCACCCTAATTTGAAGACCTATATCTATGCAAAGAATAATCCACCATCTTTCAAGCCACTATTTTCAGCACAAACTGCGCAACTGCCAGCCAAAGCTGAGGTTCTGGCATGACATTGGTTATAACTGTATCTCTATGTATTTACACATATGTGCGCACAGAGGGAGATTTTTTTGTGTTTCGTTTCTATCAGAAAGCCATTTATTATTCCATGAATTTCAGACTGGGACTTGCAGTTCTTTATTAAATGAATGACAAAAATGTGAATGATACTGAACAGAAACATTAATATAAAGACTAATCAGTTTCCTTTTTTGTATGACTTCCATTTCAAGGTCTTCCCATCTTCAATTAGTCTCCATGAATTTATTGTTTAATGCATAACTAATCTTGAACTTGTTCTTTTCTTTCTGATGGGAAAATTAAAGTTAATTTTGTTGAAGTCATGGTGCTTATGTTGTCCATTTATCAAAGGGTGTTATTTTCAAAATCCGTATGGCAGCTGTTCTGTTTCGCCTCCACGGTATACACAGAAGTCAATTTTATTTATAAACATACAGACCTCTAGCCTGTTTCCTGCAAATAAACAAACAAACAAAAATATTTTCTCCATTAATACAGAATTTTTCCCTCATGGTGGTAGGAATTATACTCCCATGTATTGTATTACAGTAAGTTAAAACTAATATTGCTTAAGTTGGAAGGTCTAAACTGCTGGCAAAAAGGGATAGAAAACAAAAAGCAAAGTTTAATTTCTCTAAAACAGGCATACAGAAAGAATTGATGTAAAGGTCTGATTATTTGCTACAGCAGCTATATTTTAACCAAGTAAAACAATACCTGCATCATACAATTACTTGAAATGAATCTGAACCTTCCTCCATGCCTTTTGGGAGTACTTGACCAAATTCATCCTCTATTAGTTCTCTGTTTCAAGCTTTACCTTTTCCAAGGGAATTTTGCTTTATAAAGCACTGGTAAGAACTATTTTCTCATTCAGAATATAGTTGTAACTTTTGTGGTTGCCTTCCACTGATTTTCAACAAATCTTTTGTAAAAGGGTTACCCAACACAAAACTCCTATTAAGTCCGTGGAGTTGTAAAGTAAAATGAATGGATAAAGGTTAAAGTAATGATAAAACCAGTATGAAATCCTCACTACACACAGACTGTGTATCATCATCTATGGCACAGATTAGAGTGCTGACCATTTGTACAGTGGTTACACAGCTGCTGATACAACAACTAAGAAATAGCATAAATTCAGACCTATTGTACTAATTTTGCAAGGACTTTTTTCCCCAGATGTGCACTTTCCAGATCCCTTCAGGTCTGTTAGAGTACTGTATGTTTTTTTGCATCACAGATGCCATGGGTTTGTTTTACTGGACAAAGTGGAGAGAGAATGTGCCTCTCTCTCCTGTGCCAGCCTTGTTTTGTGCCCCAATACACAGCAAAGGATCCTGTGCCAGCAGGAGGATGGAAGAGATTAATTCTGTTCACTCAAGTTTACACACAAAATTACTCAATGAGCCTTGAGTTTTTGAATTCCCAATCCCAAATCTTGACCCAGAAATAATCCCTAGATCATTTCATTAACTGTAAGGGACTGTGATAAGAGAATATTCTCTCATTTAAATAAGGACATGGCAGTTTCACTTTTATGTGGGTTTGTAGTTTTTTTTCCCACTTTACTAGCTAGTTTTTTCTTAGTAATTACTAACAGGTCATATTAATCTTAGATGAATCCCTTGAAATATGTACTTAAGGATCATAGGATTTTTGTACTTTAACTCACCACAAAGAAGCTTTTATCATCATTTGAAGACAGAAAAATAAATATTGGTACCTAAACATATACAATTGATGAAGTTAAACAGCATGAAAGTACAAATTAGTTAGCACAGGGAATTAATATATGAACGTAAAAATGGTTGAGGAAATTCCTGAAAGGGAGATGGCCTGGAGCTCTGACGAAAGAACTACTGGGCTGAAGAAAGGCAATTAGGGAGTTTTTTCAAGTATTGTATTTAGAACTGATTGTATCAAATATTTTCATCAATGACCTTGGCAAACAGAGTAGGAATATGCTAAAGAAATGTACCAGTGTCATACATTCCTGTTTTATCAGGTCATGGCTACATTCCAGCTAGAGTATAAAAAAGGCCATACAGTTTTCTTTTCATTGCACGATAAGTTGCTCCTGCCAAATCAGTTTGGCTTTTGGCACACTGTATGCCACTGTTCTTCCCCAGCCCCCTCACATGTGGAAAGGGAGCAGAACAAAAACCTGATGACTGCTTTGGGGAGGCTGGTGAATATTCTGGGAAGGCTGCTCTTCTTTCCTACCATTTATTTTCCCAAGGGCCTTGGTGTCCTCGTCTTGACATGACCAGGCATGCTTATCACATGAATAAATTCAGTTACTTAATTATCCCTGGCTACATACCAGACACACAGTGAGTTAGGAAATGGGAGCACCCATACATTTCCATCTTTCTTCATGGGAAGAAAGAGCACGGTTGTCCTATTTTATGACCTACACACAGATTCGCGGAAGACATTCATGCAAAGGTAAGGAATCCTGTGTTACAGTCTTAACAGTCTCTGTTGACAAAATTTATGTAAACCAAGCTACCTAACAAGGCTTTTATTAGAGAATCAAAAAGTGAATTACCCAGATATCCTGCTTAGGAATATTCTTGATGTATGAATAATGCCCTTGGATCAATATAACTTTTAGACTGTCTTTCTGTTGACTTTTATTTTAGCACAAAATAAATGTATAGGATACAACTGAAGTTTGTATCAGAACAGCTTTTCTTTTCAGTCAGTTAGCTTTTTATGTACATAGTTTAAGAAGGTTTTCCTTTTGTTATGAGTCTGATAAAGAACAAGAACAACTTGTGGGCCTGTCTTCAATAATGTCGTCTAAGGCTATGTACCATTCATGTACTTTTCAAGTATTCCAGCCTCACAGAAAATGTTTCTCAACTCATACAAGTTCAAACCTGGATGATGTCTGAAGACCCAAGAGAAACACATTTGCTAGTTTTTCAGATTATTATTTTCTAGTTTACAAGTTTAAAATAATGAATAATCAAAAATGGAATGAAAAACAAGAGTCACTGTTTTTTCTTTCCCTACACTCTTCTGTAGGTAGACAACATTTCCTTTCAGGCTCCCAAGAATGACAATAAATCTTATTTCTCTGTGTTATGCAGATGTTTTGTTTTCTTTACACCAAAGATTCTGAGGTATCTGGAGGCATATCTCTGTTCTGGAAACTGTGTTCTTATGGCAAATAACAGTGGGCAGAAGGGTGAGTTTGAATGACATGATATACTCCAAATATAGAAGCTGGTTATTGTACACAACTTCTCTTAAACTTTTGCCAACAGAACTAGGCTATAATGTCATGTGATAATCACATACGTAAAAAAGTCTATAACCTTCTAAGAAACAACAAACTTTTGTTAGTGATTCTCCTACTGAGTCATTTAAATGCTTTTTAGTACAGATGCCAAGAGGTTACGCATACTTTTTATTTTTAGCTAAGAGAAAGGCAATGCTTATTTACAAATTTTAGTCTGTGTATCTGAATTGCACTTATTTTCCTACTATCACTATTTCGATAGAATCTTGCCTGAGAATTACTCTGCATAATTCTGCATAAATGGATGCCATTGATAAGAATAACCATAAGGTCCATAAGTATAAGCATAAGAATACATGATTTGTATTTTGTGTGAGAAATTTTGTTTAATAGATTGGTCAGATTTGGGGTCACTGCAGTTTAACAAATGTGGTCAATATGTATTTTTAAGAAGAGAAAAACACTACTACAGGATTGCTATAAAATAATCCTTACCCTGCTTTACTGTCCTTACTACCATCAACTAAGGGAATAGCGATTTTCAGAAATGCAGGTTGTACCCAGATGCTTGTTTTTTACAGCCACTGGAAAACCTCTCTTTTCTGAATTTGTCTAGCCTCTTTTTTAATCTATTCACCCGTTGGTTTTCCATAGGTTATACTACCTCCTTGTCCTGGGTTGACTGACGCAGGACTAACTTTTCATCTAAGGTCAGGGAAAACTCCATTTGCAGAAGACTTTAGTGCCTGAATTTGTGAAAATATTTACTTTATAGCCAACGAGGCTATGTAGAATTCAAGGTCTCAGTGGTTTCTTGAGCCTTGTCAGGTGCAGGAACAAGGAGGAAAAAGGCCTGGGTATTTGAGCTAGACTGACCAACAGGATATTTCATACCGTGAACATCACACTCAATGCAAATTAGAAAGTTTGATGAATAGTTCTCTCTTCCTTCATGTCAGTTGTCTAGAGAACTCCTTGCTCTGGTGCTGGACCCCTGAGCACTTCCCTTCCTCCAGAAGCCATTGCACTCACAGTGTCCCATATTTGTTGTCCACTGCTGCGAGTGCACACATCTATTCTCCTATTCCACAATTCTACCTATTGGTATAATTTTGTGTATCTTATATTATTATCAGGGTTAATACTGATTCTTCAGTATTGTTAATTATTTAGTCTTATCCTGTTAAATCTATTTATATTTCAACCTGCACATTTCCTTGCTTTCCCCAATCCCTCTTTCCATGTGGGAAGGGGTCATCAGGTGCTGGAATAATTGTCTAAATGAAAATAAATTGTTATGGGTTTTCTCAAGCCATAACGCTCCTTTTTTTTGTTTGTTTGTTTGCATTTTTTATTCTATAATTTCATTCAGTCTTAATTACTTCTTGTGAGGTAAAAAGATAGTAATTTCTTATCCACAGATATCTATGGTTTCAACATTTCATAAATGCTTTCCAGTTTTGCCATTTTGTTACTTTTTTATTTTTGTGTTGCCAAGCCCCAGCTTTTTGCTCATTCTTCATATGGAAGCCAGCCTAATCATCCCTCTTAGGCACCCATAATTTTTTCTAGTTCTACTATATCCTTTTAAAGATGAAATAATTAGAACTGCAGGCAATATTTAAGGCAGAGGTATACTGTTGATTTGTGCAAATTCACTACAGTTTTTTCTCTTTGGGTTGGGTTTTTTTCCTTGGCTCTGCTTCTACCAATAAAACCCAACATTATGTTTTGCTTCTTGCCTCATGCTGAGCACTGGAAGTGACCTTTTACAGACAAATGTACACAGTGCCTCCTGGATCTCTTTCCTCAGTAACAGCTAATCCAGAGCCCATCATTTTATATATATATATGTAGCTTCCCATATGCACTTACCCATTCTGAAATTCATCTCCTAGTCCAGTTTTCCTGTCCCTGGTATATACATTGCAATGCCTAATCCCTAATAGTAGCTGTTGTGCCAAAAGAATATAAAAGCATAGAAATACAGAAAAAAACTTCAATAGATATATATGTCCAAAATGAAGGACATGTTTCTGATTAAAGGTACTCACATGCTAATAGACAAGTTATGTTCAAGGGAAGATGCTGAAGTATCAAATCTATTAACATTGTTCCAAGGTTAGTTAAAAATTTTGAAAAAGTGTTATAGCAAATACTAAAATTATTTCACAGAAAAAAACTCAAGTCTCAAAGACATCCAACCACTATGAAAACATTAGCAGGAATTTAATTATTCATTATATATCTTAAAATTCTATTATCAGTTTCTGTCATCATTCCAGATGCAGGCATTCAAGAACTTGTAACACAAGTATTTTTACTCCATTAGTTGTCTAACATACAGTATTTTGGAACTGGGTATCTTCCTAAATTGGGCAGTTGGTAAACAAGTGCAAATCACAGCATTCCATTACAGTAAACAAATAAACGATAGCTGAGGGATGTTTGGGCTGCTGAATAGCATAGTGTCATAGTAAATGACATAAAAGTATAACATATGCATGCATTTTCATTTTAGCTTACATTGATTTTCTAATATATACATTACTTACTATGCTCCTCCATCACCATTCTGCCGGCCAGCACAAATTGTCATACAACATGGTTTCTAATAATATTGCAATATTGAATAAAAGCTTCCTGAGAGTCATATGGCAGGATCCTATTTCCAAGCTAGCTCACATAATTTTTCATATTTCACCATTTTTAACAGCCACAAGTGAAGTGAGGGCATCCAGGTATTTGTACACATTTTAAAATTTTTTATAATGCGAAACTTTGATCCCAAAAAAATATTCATGAGACAATATGTCCTTTGAATATTCATCTAGATGTAGGAAAATTTGCAAATTTGGATCTCTGACTTAGTCATTTGAGCCAAAATGCCTCCAACCGTTGTGCTATATATGCATATTTGTTCAAATATTATCCCCCTTCCCCTGCAACTCCAGAGCAACCTTGTGTATTCCCAGCTAAGGAACAGATGTGGTTTGTCATCTACAACAGGCAATATTCTGATTTGCACTGGTAGAAAATTAAAGCTCCACTGTCTAATAGCTTACTATCAAGAGATATTATTTACAAAGGCAATAAGAAAAAATATCAAGGTTCACAATAGGTGATAATATACATCTATTCCTGGAGAGTCATAAGCTATTCTGCTTTTTAAAAGTGGGATATTCTAATAGAGAGAAGAGTGAACTGAGTCTCCAAAAGCATCAATGCTTTCCAAGTTCTGTATCGTTAACCTTCTGGTACCAGACAGTGTGATATAGACGGAAGAGATTTGTATGCTGGAATAGAAGCAGTATTGGTCTCACACACAGAGGAGCAACCTTTCTTAAAACTCACGGTCTAAAAAACTTCCTTTCTCCTAACACCAGTGACTGACTGCAAACAAACTTCCTGGGAGTTACTTCTAAGTGTGGCATTCTTGTTACCCTGTTTAAGTTACTACAAATTAACACGCAGATAAAAATGTTTATTAGACTGTCGCTGATTCATCTAAAATGGCTTCTTGGAAACTCTAAGATATAGTCTGGATCTAATGTATAACAGAATGATTTACCAGAAAGATACTATTTTTTCTTTTTTTTCTTTTNTTTGGGAAAGCCCTACCTCAATTTTATAGTGTGATTTCCTTTAGTATTCATGAAGAAGATCATCAGAATTAGACTCACTGAAAAGCACACTTTAGTGAAGCAGAATAAATAATGAGAATTAAGTTTGTGAGAAGGCTAAACTGAATTGTGGGGATTTATTCTTTTCTTACCCCTGCAGCCTTCAAAAGTCCATGTCTGAATACACAGAAAGTCCAGCAGGCATCTAGAGAAGAAATTCAAGACCACGTACATATTTCAAGCCTAATTCAGATAGTCTTGTTAATCTGCAGCTGAAGAATCCTAGAATCACAAAGAACTTCTTGAAATAGCTGAACATTTACAGTTTATACTCATTACTGTATAGCAAACTGGCAGAGCCCTCTGGAAAGTGACCTGAGGCTTCTCGCAGAAAACAGACAGTGGACGCCCTTTAGGATAAGGAAAAACAGACGTATTCTTCCCAGGCCACGTGCTTAACGACCCAGCCCACAGTGCAGCCTCCAGCACGGCTGCCAAAGTCAGCACACGAGCAACTTTACATTGCATTCAGCAAAGTTACCAATGGAGGGCTACATCATCTTGAAGGAATAGGATCTGTGAGAGATAACAAATGTGAGCTGAACTCAGAAGAGGCCAAGAGCGCCATGCTAAAGGGCGATATTCTCAGCATCTCGCTTCTTTCAGGGGTGGCACATTCTCATTCCACAGACTTAGTTTTCGAAAGAAAAATACAGCTCCCCGCCCCAACACGCCATTTTTCCCACGCAGCAAATGACAGCAGTATTTGCAACACACTGAATGGATATGCCCAAACGCTCCCGACTTCCTTTGGACCTGAACTGACTTGTTAAAATGAAAGTGGCTATGATCACAATGCATAAGGCCTTTCTGGCTTTATTATTGAAAATTATGGCTTTTAGCTATATCCATAGAGCTAAGAAGTCAGATACAGCAATAGTAAAGTGATTTGGAACCTGGATTCTTCTGATTTTATTGGGTGTGAACAGAAGGTTAATGGTGTTGCCTTTATATTGTGTATCCTCTCTGTGAATCCAACAAGTAACATCCCATTGTGATAGCTGCAAGCGCTGGTTACAATTTTTACACTATCAAACTCTTCCTAGGATGTTTTATACATAAATTAGGTGAGATTTTTTACATAAGTTATTTATTTTGTGTAGCTTTCTCAGGCAAGTTTTGCCAAGTGACAATAAAAAAATTGGAAAAACAAGCACAGAACTGTTGGTAAAACAACTGTTGAAGAGCAAGATGTACGTGTGGTCAGTGTCTGCAAGAATCACTGTTATTTGCTGCTGAAAAGACAATAACAGTTACATATGCTAAATGATACCACACAGAAAGTGCCAGTGACTTGTTATATTATCTGCTAAGAGGTAGAGGACACCGAAGTAAAAACTCTTGAGCCACTGAGGACAAAACAATGACACTTTCTGTACTAAACTCGCAATTGCATTTTCTGCCTTGCAGAGACTAGCAGGGGAATGCTGGAGATGTGTTTTTTTCAGATGAAGTGACCCTGCCTGGTTGCTTGTGTGGTTGAACACAAAATTTTAAATAGTGAAAAATGGAGAAAGTGAGCTGGAATAACAAAGCTCTCTGTTGCCTGAAGCGTCAGTACTAGGACACTGACTTTAGTCAAACTTCAGGAATGTCCATGACACTTCATTTTGGTCTGCTGGCTTCAGACACAAACATCATCAAATCTTAAATTACAGTGAAAATAAAAATTCTCACACCCACCACTTCATTGTATTACCCTTCTTCTAAAAGCAGAATCAGACAAGCGTGGCCATAGGCCTACATGGTAAGAAATTCTGCATTCACAACTTTTCCTCAATTGTACTTGAAGGCATACTTACAAGCAAACATGGCTTCTCATCTTGTGCGTTGTTAGTCTTCTATTATCTTATCTTTCTTCACATAAGGAATTTGGAGCAGGAAAAGAAAGCTGAGCATCAGGCCTAGAGAAAGAAAGAGTTCTGCCAAGCACAAAAGAGGGACCAAAGCCACTGTCACAGCAACAAGAATCAGATGTGAATGCTCCAGTTGCCTATATTCTTGTAGGTAGGTGAAAATATGTCTAAGCTGGAGGTGTAATACTCCTTTTTAATGATTGAATCTCTAAATTATATATTAATTCATATAAATGGCAAGGAAAACCATTCAAAGAAACAGATTTGTCTACTAAATAATCTAAAGTTATTATAATTTTTAAGAACATGGAACAGTGTACTGCTGTGATATAAAAATCAAATCTCTCAAATATTTTCTTTTTTAAAAAATCATCCCTTTCAAATAGTTGCCTCTCAGCATTTTATGTTGAGAAAATATTGTTTGCCAAATAATATGTCCTACCTCTAATTATTTCCTGAAATTCAAAATACAAACAAAAGATACGTATCTGCACACTGTAGTATACCACACCACAAACTGAGAAAAAAAAAAAAAAAGGAAAGGATCACTTACCTAAATAATATAAGAGAAACATGAGTTTTAACTGTGTTCTTTTCTTTTATATTCTAAAAGAGGATTACATACATCTGAAAAGGTGTTTGAAAGAGTACAGATCCAATGATCCTGTACCATAATCCACCAATATTTGCAGACTGCATTAAACACTTTCAAGCATTACGTGCTGAATATTTAACACATTAAATACTCAGGAAGTATCAGAAAGTCTGAAAGTGTTTTAATTTAAAAGGTGGGGCTCTTGAGTAATTTGTTCATTTCCTCACAGGAGTTATACACGATACCACTTTAGATTTAACGGAATATGTCTTTTCTTTCATTTTTAACATGACAGAGTCATACTAGCCTTCCATCCTGACTGTGCTAATTCTAACTGCTGCTTAACACCGAATGTTTGGCTCCTCAGCAAGCAGCTGCCAACTGAGCTCCCAACACAACAATCTGCTTTCCAGAGCCTGAGCAGCACCTGCCTGCCTGGCACTACAGCTTTGCCCTCTGCACGCCGAGGGTAGGAGTTCTGGCTTCATCTTCACCTCTTCTGTAGCATTGGTCATCATTGCCCATGCCTACTTCTACTCTTATGTGTCACCTGGGAAATTTGGTGAGTGAGCAAATGTGTTGGAATTCTTTCCTGGGAAACCAAACCCCACAACAGAGTAACATCAACCTGCATCATGACCTACTGGATCACCACTATTGGCCACCATATCTCACAGGAGCATTTTACTTGTAGTACCAGCCAATATGTCACCTATAGGGAGCCTGGTGTTTTAGTGTAAATCAAAGCTGCAGCATTATGCAGGTGGTAGTCACTCTACATACTACCCTTGGGTGATGATCAGTGAAATGCTTCCATGCTTTAATTAAACCAAGTACTGAATGAAAAATGGTGACTCTGTTCAGCTGCAAGAGGGAGACTGAGTTTACTGACAAAATCATTGCAGCAACTTTCAGCCTCAGCCCATCCTCTGTGACAGAAGGTGCATACACGCAATTAGTCTACATAGCCTATATTCTAGCACAGATGTTACAGTCTTCACTGACAGTAAATTGTTACATCACAGCCTCCAAAAATACCTCTTTTTGCCTTTCTGCTTTATGTCTTCTTATATACTTTTTTCACTATATATATGTGTGTGTGTGTGTGTGTGTGTGTGTATATATATCTTTTAGGCTCAAAGACTGCTTTGTCCCATCTGTTTGATCTCTTGATGAGAGAGGATATTGTAAAAGATAAGGCTGAGCCCCAGAAGTTAATCTCCCTCTAAGCACCTGTATATAAACACAAGAGAGGGCTGTGCACCTAAAAGCTAACTTCTCTGATTCACTCTGCACAAGACTTATTTATTCTCCCTGAAAGCAGAGCACTAAGGGAGAAAGTAGCCTCCTTTTCCACACAGGTCTGTATGTTTGCTGCCATGGAGCATCCTCCTGCATGAAACTACTGAGTGCTTTTAATAGTTCTGCTTTATAACAAAGTCTACCACAAACATGTCAAAACACATCATCTGCCTTATGCACTGGCCCTTTATATCATAGAGAGGCATGTCCAGTGTCTCAGTTCTAATTTTCAAGATTCTTGTGACTTCAAAGAGTGTATCTAAATAAATTATTTCAATGGGGATATGACGGTAGTAAGAAACTCACAATTTAAATCTAGATGAAACATTCAAACAACTGATGGATGCTAGACCAAGCTCTTTTTAACTTCAACCAGTAGCGTAAGCCTTCTTTCAAAATAAACCTGAGGAAAGCTATGTTTTTCCAAAATCTGCTTTTCCTGTCTTTTCTGCTTTAGTTCACAGACACAAAAATTTTCCTCAGCTAAAACTTCAAAATTAAGGATTTAGAAGTGTTGCCCTTATGATAGAAAATTCCTTNTAGAATAGTTATAGAATCTATCCCTTTTCTGGACAGAGGCTTGTCTTGTATTGTTTATTGTTCCCAGAGCGAAACAAATCAAATATCCACTTTTTTTAAAGTGCTTCCCCATTTGGCTTGTCAGAAGTTATCATCACATTTTATCTACTCAAATTGAAACAATTATCAATTTGAGCTTGCAGGATCTGTACTGTGTCCAAAATACAGAAATCCATCTGTGCTTTCCAAGATCTCCAAACAAGAGTTTGTCTGCTGATGCCCAGCTATGAGAAATACTGCTGTGTGTCAACCAGATTGTTACTGCTGTTGGGCAACCAGATGCTGTATACCAATTTCATCTTTATAGTATTAGTTTACAAAAGTCATCATGCCAATCCCCACTGTCCCTTCCAAATCCTACAGAAGACTGCACATTTCCTAAGATAGTATGAATTTTTAGATTTCAAGTACCTCAGCTTGCCAAAACACTATGGATTCATCTTTCTCCCTTGGTTTGCAATAGATAAAAAATGTGCATTGACTATAAACTTTTATTTCCATTTCTTAATTCTCAGACCCCTTTTACAAGTCAAGGTCCAAAATATGTTAACAATATGTACTTTGTTGCTCTCCCAGTGAGCTAGTCTTGGCTAGGTGCTCGCTCAGTTCCATTTTTTGCACATTTTCCACTGCCTAAATTCCTTTTTCCCCGGAAAAATTCTCTCTTAACTTGACTGAAGTTTAGAGAACTGTAGAAAAATGTCCAACAGTTTAAAATAATGACATAATCTTAAAACCTTGCCCTTCCTGGCAGAAGCAGTGGAGCCATGCTATAATCATGAACTGGCTTTCATCTCTCCCATGGAATACTTAACCTTTGAAATCCAAGTAGTCTCTGTAACCACAAACAATTTATTGTGAACTTGAAGATGAATTGCATTTCTAGAATGGATCCTTGCCTGTTGATTTTCCAGTTCCATAAATTTACTTAATTGTCTCTCTACCTTAAACAAAATCTGCTGCCTTTGAGAGCAAACTGCTATTCTATACTTATTTCCCAGCAGTGGAAACTAGCATATTTATATTATTTCTAAGCTTTAGAGTGTAGACATAAATCTCATCTTCCAGAGCAAACCAAATCTTTTCCACAGCAAATTAATTGCTATTTTCCTGAAAGGGGGTGATTTAACAAGGACTGAATTCAAAATTAATATAATAGAATTTCAGATTTGCTGATTAGAAAGTGGTTACTTGTCTGTTAGATAAGACAGAAGATCTCTGCGGTAACTGCAGACTTCCTCCCATAGTAATAGTGATACAAACAGTAAGGAAAATATCCATATACTTGATTCTCTCAACAAGTTCTTAAAGTAGATTTTAGATTTTTTGTAATATGTACATCTGCTTTGGAAAACTTCTGAGTTCCCAGACACATGTCCAGCATGAAGGACGATATAGGTGGATGAGTGTATGAACAGCTGTCATAACTTTATCAACTTTGACCACAATAGTACAAATAGGTGTTTCTTATCCACATCATCCACAAGGAGATGATGTGTAATAGGAGCAGACTTCAAGAGAACTCCTTCCATCTATTGCTGTCTGGGAAATTACCCAGTTCTGAGCATTCTCAGTTCTGTTTTCACCCACAGAAATTTCGTTTTGTTGGTTGTGTGGCTAAAATAAATTAAGCACTTTTGAAATGGTTCACATTTCTTCACATTTGCTCATATCGCCAGTCTTGCATTTTCACAGGCTAATTGAAACGATATTGATTCTTATTCGAACTGTAATACGTACCAAGACACCATCCTTTAGTAAACAAGTAACAGCCCTCAAACATGGTTTGAGGCATTATGTAAGACAAGAAATCACTTTGTATTATCACAGCTCTGCCATTATCACAAAAAGGTTTTTGCTTTGCCCTTTCACTTAGTTTCCATTTACCAGTACCTACTTTTAAAACCAAGTGTAGAGTACAAAATTAAACCTAACACTGGTGCCAAGTTACCATGCATCAATGACAACTGATAAAAATCCTTTTAATCTCGGTTCCCAACTTGGTCCAAATGTAAGGTAGTGTTGAATTAGTGATTGTCCTCAGTGTTAGAGGAACTATAAAGTCCCACTCTGACCACCCACAGTTCCACACCTCCCATCAAAATCCAGCAAGAACCTTTACAACCCAGTTACTCTGTGACCTTCATATCCAAAATGTTACTTGTCATCAGAGTCACGAGGCTTTGAGCACCTAAAGGCTTACACAGCACCAATGTGAAAGCAGTGTGCCTTGAAAGCCCAGTAAAATGCATATTTTGACAGCTTGCAATATAAAAGTGAAGTTTTTCAGACCTTGTGGAGATGATACAACTTTTGCAGAGACTGGATGAAATACAAATGTGTTAAGGGTGGGGTGTTTTTTTACACTGTGGTTTTAATTGAAACATGTAGAAGGTGACAAGGACTGCTAGAAGACTCCTTACAGGTTTTGACAAAGACCCGAGGAATGAGATCTCAATGTTTGGGGTTTTTTTCCTGTCTACTGATGTTTATTTAGGTGGTGACAGTTTCATACTCACCACCATACCAGCCTAGACAATTTTTTCCTGGATTTGGAAGATTGATCTTGAATCCTAGCTTGGAAGAGCTTTTTTGTTCTCCCCATTTAAAAGTATCAAGGAAGAAATCTGTGTTTGCTTTTTTCCTTTTGGCATGATTCACAGTTTCCCATTTTATACATTAAAAATGAAAATGCCTACCACTTGGTTACTAGTTGTTAAAAACATTCAGAAAATCAGCTGAGATCCATTTCTGATCCGTGTCTGCAGGGACTGATAAAATCTCCCAAACTATAGGTTTCATCTTTCAGTTACCTCTCATGTGTTCTGTAGTGGAAAGCTATTAATAGCCCACAAATCACGAGTTTCATACACATGATATTTTAAAGATGAACCACCACAAACTCAATTTGTAAGGCATGTTTCTTAGCAGCAAGCATACCTTTATTAACAATATTAAAACCCAACTCAACCCAAATATGAGCATCTTGGCTCATATTCCAAAGGCTCAATTTTTGATGAATGAAAATCACGACTCATTTTGTCTATTAGAAGACTAATTAGGTTAATAGGTTGTGGATCTCTGTGCCAAAATCAATTGAGTAAGTTTGCCTTACAGTTACATTTGAGATTTCACAGTTTCTTTCTCATGTTTACTAGCCAAGCCATAGAGTTCATTTACCAAGATGCAAGCAAAAGCAATGGGGCTAATTTTGGCACTGTCAAAACAGACGATTTCTTTTACAGTGTGCAAACCTTAGGTCTCTATCTGGCTGCAGGACTTTAACTAGCATGTTCCATTCAGAATTGACACACTTGCAACCCCTGTAATCAACAGACACAATCACTGTCTATCTGAATTTCTTCCATTGAACACACAGTGTTTAATTTATCTCAAAGATATAAGACTTTTGTTTAATTTATTTTAGCCTGCAATAGGCTACTGTTTTAAATAATTCAAAACATATGGAACAAAGATACATCTTTTCATTGTCACAAGTATTAAACAAAGAGTTTTGAGTTTTTTGAGCAAAGCTCATCTATTTTCAAAGCTGTTTCTCTCAGTATACTGCTGCAAGTGATATAGACAGCATGGTTTACTTAGGATGTATATTGCCTCCAATAGGCATTTTAAATGGCAAGTCCAAATTAACCTTTAAAATTGCTGCACAGAGAACCAGGAAAAACATTTCTGGTAAAAGTTACTCCTCCTCTCAATTTTCAGCAACCATCTTTAGCCCCACCATGTGAAACATGCATCTGCATCTTTTACAAGTTCTGGTTATCTAGTGAAACCTCCCTTTCTCATAATAGCAACAGACTGTGCAGCTCCACAGAGTGACTGGATGGTTGAGGTTGGCAGGGACCTCTGGAGGTCATCTGGTCAAACCTGCTGCTCAAGCAGGGCCTCTTAGAACCAGTCGTCCAGCCACTCACAGTGAAAAAGTGTTTCCTGGTGCCCAGAGGAAACCTCCTGTGTTTCAGTTTGTGCCCATTGCTTCTGATCCTGTCCCTGGGCACCACTGAAAAGAGCCTGGTTCTATCTTCTCTGCACCCTCCCTTCAGGGAGGCGCCACTTAGCTAAATTAAGCTAAATTAAATCACCAATGAATTTTCTCAAAGATATAAGACTTTTGTATTAATGGGGTGGGACAATTTGCTTTCTCCTTCTCAAGCCTTTTATGGACCTTCCGAAGAACTGCTCTAAATGTACAGTATTGCTGATAGCATTTAACTGGTAACATTAAAAAAAATTGACCCTCACTGTCATCCAGAACTGCTCATTTTCTTTCATCAGCATATTTTACTGATGAACTCCCTGAAGCTCTTTCTGCTACTAAATTTGAAGTTGGCCAAAACTTTAATATAATTTACTTTCCAGACAGCTTTCAGATCTAGTGCAATGAGGTTGCTGATTCTCTTTTTAATGTGACTTAACTGTCCAGTTTTTTTATGGCTGGGTTTCTCAATATGCCTAACTATTTTATTCTAGCAAATACTTCATCTGTGTTTACAGACCATTTTTTCTGTCTTTCCTGGAAATTCTCCATCTGTACTTGTNAAGAAAAAAAAAAAAGCTTAATTTCAGATATCTTACCTAGAACAATACGTGTATAATACAGATCACAGAGGTTTGCTCACAATATATTATTGCTCATTTCTCCCAGTTGCTATGCAGAAAAGTCTTTGGAATTGTCCTGAAGCTATTATTTACTGAAAAATTGAGAACTTGGAACTTGCAAGTGAGTTTGATTTCACTGTTTTCATTAAATTCTTCCAGTACAAAGCTTATGGTTCAAAGTGATTTGTGTTCTACACAGAAAGCTCTAAAAAAGCCTAATTTCTGCAGAATCAATTGGGTTGCACCCCATTCTTACTCAGATTTGTACACACAAATTACTTGAACTAGAGATTTCTTTTTTCAAGCTACCTATATTTATAGGATTGTGCTTACCTGCTACTGGAAAATAGAGAGTTAGGAGACATCGGACAACAAACTCAAAAGTAGCCCTAACCACAGAAATTGTAGACTTTGTTGGTCACTGATGTGAACAGGTTGATCTTAGAGGGTCCCTGGTAGCCAAAGCCCTAACAGTGGGCATTATCAAAAAGTCTTTGATTTATTATTGCCCAGTCAAGACAGATCAATTAATTCTGAGCATATTCAAGACTTCTAGAAGGTAGGTTAACAGGTAAAGTCAAGGATGACTGACAGGTCCTGAAATGGAGATCATATTATATCACACCACTTATGTAGAACACTGACAGAGCACTCTCCCATCTCTCCTGATGAGCATCAGGAATTCCTGGATTCTTCATCACACACAGTTCCAGCTCACTAATGTACAAATTTATTTTGGGAAAGTAGGACAAGAAATGGAGGAGGAGAAAAAGGGAGAATGGCACCCAAGTCTGTTCAAATGGATTTTCAGAAATAGAAAATTGTGTGTTCCTGAAGAGCAGGCTAGCAATATGAGGCAGTTGTGCCAAAAAAAGTAGGGTATATACCCCATTTGCACACTTGCTGATCTAGATTAAACCCATGTAATTCCTGAAAAGCTGGCTGAGTGCTCACACGCAGGACATCTCATGCTTTGGCTGACACTGCAGGCAGCTGGACTCCAGAAAGCTCTGGGCAGAGCTGGAATGCTGTGTACATGATGGAGTCCACAAACGCCTACACACTTAGCTGGTCTGCTAAGTTATTCCTTTTGTTCTCCTTTCTAAGTTTGGCATAGAAATATAAATAGACAACCTACCTGAGGAGATCACAGGTTACTTTGCAGGTCATGATTTGAGAGGAACAGAGGCACATGCCATCCATGTATGGTTGGACATGTGTGATGCACACAGAGTAGGGATGACAATGACGGTAAAGCAGGACAGACACTGCTGGGATTAGTCTCCAGTTTGGTCATACCCATAATATGAATGACTATATAGACTGCCAGTCAAAGGACATCCCTTTAACAGGCACTGTATAGCAGGAAGAACATACTACACTGAGCAACTAAAGCTCTGATGTGCATGGTTAAAAATATCCTTGTCTTTACAGTTCAAATATCACAAGTTTACATACAGATGGAAGCTACTTGTTTAATTATTTTCTCTATACCCCCAGCATTATTAAATATTTTAATTAAATGCAGGAGAGTAACATAAATAATGCACTGTTGCGGCTCTACATAGAAATTCTGGCAGACAAAAGCTAGTGGCGAAATACGGACTTCCAAGTATCTGTTCATAAAATCTGTACATTAAAAGACTGACAGGTATTATAAATTACAGAAATATTTGGAGACAAGAGAAACTGTGTATCAATACGAACATTGTTTGAAAATCCCAATAGTCCTCTAATTAATTGAGCTTATTCTATATAATGTATTAATTTTTTTGTATGTTCACTCTTCTAGAAGTCAAAATTAATACTTCTGATTTTTGTTGTTGCAAATTCTTAATATTATGGTAGAGTAGCTATTCTAAAATAAGTTGGGCCACAAAGTTAGTCTCTATTTTATATTTTCCTCATAAATACAACTCTTCACAAATCAGATAACCTGTTAATTCAGCGCTATGTATTTTAGTGTCAGTACCGGTAAAGCTGTGCAAAGAGATCTAGCACCTGTTATTTTAAACCACAACGGACACATACACATGAAATGCAGTTAATTTAATTTCAGTAAGACTTTATTGGTAATGGGAATTAGTGGAATATGTACTGTCCAGATGGCCATACTGATATTAACGGATTCCAGGTAGGATGACCTTAAAAAGGTGAACTGGTGCTCTAAATTGGACCCATAACCATTGTTGTCTGCTGCAGTTAACTGTTACATAATTTTTTTATCTTGAAGAACTTTTAATGATGGGAATGTACAGTGTATACTATTATATTTATAGCTGATATCTTCCAGTACAACATCATCAAATAGCTACAGGCACTGACTGAAATTTATATTAATTGTCTTTGCAACTCATTATGCTGAAGCTCCATCAGCACTTTGGGAAGCAAATCTGTAAAGCACCTATGCCTGTTCAACTTGTCATATGCAATTACAGCGTATAATAGCATGATATTATTTTCTTAAAAATGTTCAGTCTAATTACAGTTGAATTGTTATTTTGACTTTATTTTCTAATGGTGTGTTAGTTAATTTAATTTACAAGAGCAGCTTCCATTCCATTACTCTAAAATGCTTAAAAAAGAAATGAGATTAATTCAATAAAAAAAATTTTAAAATTTTACATCATCTACTGTTTTCAGCTAAGTCACTGCAAGGTTTCTTTTGTAAAAGAGCTACCCCGCTCCCTTCTCACACTGTGCAATCACACGTTTACGTGTCTGAAGTTAGCATCTATCTTCTTCTGTTTGCCAACTGTGAAATAGATTGCATCTTTCATCAGGAGTTCACCTCGCTGCAGATAATTGTCATTCCCAAAAGGTACCAAGACATCAAGATTCTCAAAAAAGGCATGCTGGTTGTTTCTCTCTTTTTTAAATTTAAATTAGCTATGACTAAGACATTAATGACACTGCCACATCTCACAATAACATTATCTTTTATTTGAGATCTTATTTTACATATCCCCATAAGATATAAAACCTTCCAAGAGAAAATATCAAAAACCTTCAGTTGAAATCAGTTTGTTTCAGACAATATGAGCAAGTAAAACAAAGACATTTAAGATANAAACCCAACCCCAAAACCCAAACAGTATAGGTATAACTCTGCTATGGAAAGTAGGAAAGTAATTACAAGGTTTTAAACCATTTATTACATGGAGTTGTCTTTAAAACGATACTGTAAAGTAAGGATGCTTGGTTCTCTTAACCAGTAGCTATAAACCCAGCAGCTATAAAAATAGAAAAAAAGAAAATAATATGATAAAATTAGATGGCCAATACTCAGAGAAAACAAGAACTTAATTGTAATATCCAATGTAATGAAAATACAGTGTAAGAATTCATTAAGAGTTGTTGGGAAAAACAAAACAAAACAACATCCAAGCCTGTCGACAGCCACCAATTAAAGTAAAATTTATTATCAGATTTTGACTGGGGTTTTGATTAAGTTATTAATTTCAGGAAAGGATCACAAATTGAAGGTTGTTCTGTTATTGCACAAAAAAAAAAAAGCAAAGTAAAGGAAAAAAGATTAAATCTGCTGGTTAAGGAAGATTCAGGCATCATGATTGTACAGCTGATGATAAAAGAAAAGATCGAATGCTATATGAAACATCTTTTGGAAGCAATTCCAACAAGTAAAATATTTTAAAACTTTATTGCATCAAAATTTAACTTTTTCTGCCTGTCAAAACTGAAATCATATTTTGAAAGGTCTCTTGTACAGAACACATAAAAGTCTCTGAAGCATTTTAATTCTGAGGATGCAATAAGATGTTATGAGAAATTTCTGCTGACAAGTCTACCAAGCTTTAAGTTCCAACGAAAGTTAGTATTTTCAAATACTACAGCTAAGAAAAGTTACAGTACATGTTTATTGCATGAAAACATCCATTTATTGGATCCATCTGATTCTTCCATTTGTGATTAGTGGTTCTTATATTCTTGAATATAACTTGCACCAGATCCTACTAAGTATTCCATTACTTACAAAACACACAGTAGCTTGAATTAATTAGGGAAATCTACACAATCTCAACAGAGATCCAACCTGTGACAATGCATGAAATCAAAGTTTCATTTTCTTTTACGAGAGCCTGTAGATACGTGATATAATTTGATACACTGTGGAACAACAATGATGAAATTAAATACAGTAGGCAATTAGGCAATATTAGAGCTACAAAATAGCACATCTTTTTACCAGCTACCATGACTTTTCATGCATTAGTATTAGAGACAAGCAACGATGCATGGAAAAGTAAAGCATAAGCAAGGAAGAGAAGAAAGAGTTATGAAGATAAATGAAGACTAGGAAATGGGATCATACTCAAGTGCATGTTTATGAAACTGTAAACAGCAGCTCTACTTAGGGAAATATTTTTCAAACTTGAATGCTTCAGCACTAAATATGGATTACTTAATATGTGAAAACAAAGCAAAAAGTGAGACTCCATTTTTCAGTAACGTGAACACTGGCAATGTAAGGGAGGTTGCAAGTTTGAAAAATGTAATTTGAAATATAGGCACGTGATTTTGAATTAGGAGGTCACCACAGTCTGTGACATGCAAGCACACGTTTTGATGGGTTTGCAAACTATGTCTTGCTTACTATCAACTCTGCATCAAGTTGCAATTTCCTTGAAAGCAGCTGAATTTAGATTTTACAGTAATTTTTTTTTCTGTGTTTCATGTTATGACATCATTTTAATACATTCAAATAGTCAAAATGTTCAGAATAAGATAGCACGAACTTGGTGCAGGAGGACATAGATCAGAGTGTGGCCAGCATTGTCAAATAGGAGATACACAGCTTAAGTATTATATAAACTACCTTTCCCCCGAAAACATTAACATAGACACCAAAATTGTAACAAGACGTATCAAAAAATAAGGCACATTTATCTTGATATGGTATCTTGAAATAGAAAACTCATTTCAGAGAACATTGGTATCTAAATGAGTTTTATAAAAAATCTTGTATTCATGATAATTATGGACATGTCTCATCATACATGATAATGGAATAATTGCACATATCCCAGTGTGTCAAGTAACAAAACGGGAGTTTTATTAAACATTTCCATTGCAAAATTATTTTGTAGGTTTATGTTTCCCTATTTACATAACTCAGGTGAATGGCAGAGGTATTAAAATCTACCACCACTTATCACAAGTACTGTAGGCTTTCATTTACCACAATTAATAATCCCCTTTGTGTTGAAGAAACTGAAATTAATTGTGGAATAAATTGATATTATTGTCATTTATATAAATGATTCTAAATATTTGGACATTAGCTACTACACAAGAACATTTTATTTCATTTTATTTCTAAGCTGCATCAGGACTTTCTACACTGACTTAGTTGTACATAAATTTGTCAAGGATCAGCAAAGAAGGCTGTTTAAAATCCAATCCCCTCTTTATGAAAATTACAACACCAGAAACATTATTAGTTAGCATTTAACCTGAGATTTAATCTGTTGAGAGGTTAACATCCTTAGAAATTTCTTCTCTTGTTTCATTAACTTATATTGATGTTGCTATTTTATGAAAAAAAAAAAAAACAAAAACAAAACCAAAAAACACAAAAACCCCCAAACAAAAACGAGCCCCAAACAAAAATGTTGCTTGTAACATGGCTTTTCACTGTGTTGGTCAAAAAAATTATAGAATGCATGTTTTTGTCACAGTATCCAGAAGCTGGAATAATAATGTGCTTCTTATTGCACGTGGAACTCAGAGGAGATGTAATTGCAGATTCCTCTTCTCTATCTGAGTAGTAAAGCAAGATTTCATCTTAGCCGAATCCGGAACGTATTTATCTCCATAGAACTCATATTTATTTCACTTATATTTCTGGCATCCGGAGGTGAATGCATCAAAGATAAAGATGCGGGTATAAGACTTTCCACTCTGAATTTGTTAAAGAGTTTATGCACCTTTATCTGAGAAAGAGGAACAAAAAAAATTAGACAATACAGCATGTATCTTAGACTTTAACCTAATCTCCAACAATGATTGAAATGATCTGTCTCCTTAAAGGTAGTAGCACAGCGATTTTTATACCAAAGATTATGAATATTTTAATGGGCCATGTCTCAAATGTTATACACGAAAACTTTTTAGTCAGTGTTCATTTGCCACATTTCAAAGCTAGTAAGTTAAATTGTTATATTAAAAAAATCATTTGGATTTAAACTCTTCTTGTTTCTACACAAAACACCACCTAATCTTCTGCTTAAAGAAAATCCAATTGCATTTCAAAATTTGATTACAAAATTCCTACAGATTCATAACCATCCAGTCCATCTGTAACACTCAAAACAACTTTCTATAATTTATATTTCATAATTATACATATAACATCAAGTCTATGGCAACTGCGAAGCACTCACGTATCTGCAATAGTGTATTCCATGCATGTGACCATGGGCAGACAAAGGACACGCTATAATAACCAACAGTTTTCAAAGTAACAGTCACATAACTTGTGGATATGTTAATGATATTCAAAAGATACACTTCAGAATATGTAACTTGACTCTCTTAGTAAAGTTCTACAACTCTATTAAAGAATTCTTTCAGAAATATTGATCTGTGTTACACAAACATTTACAGTAAATTAATGAGATTAAAACTAACCTAGATGTCTACTTGTTGATGGCTACATGGTCACTCTCACACACTGTCAGATCTTTATCAAAAGGAAAGCAGACTTAATTATTATCCTGAAAGTGTTAAGTCTTGAGAAATAAGTACCTAGACTTCACCTATAATTTAAATTAAGGATCAGTGTTTCTGCAATACTTTTAAGAAAAGCTATCCCATAAATTTCAGTATACCTTTCCCTGAGTAGTAGAACAGAGCAGACCCATGTCTCTGTTTGAAAATCTACAGTCAAATCCCTTTCTGTGAAGAATCAGAGCAGCTTCATCAGACGGCTCAGTATCTACCTAAAAATAAACCAAATAAAAAAATTACTCAGAAAGCAGCAGAGCTGGAAAGTCATTTTAGGACCTCATAAAATTATCATTACCTTACAGTGATAGAGCCACTTATGCCTTAAATAACATTCAGCCTAGATTGAAGAGCCACATTTCTTTTAATGTTTGTAGGACTAAACATAGAAAGAACTAAACAGCAAAGAGAATTTGGATGTACAATGTACTACAGAATATAAAAGTAACTTGTTAACCAAAGCGCAATAGATCAACATGTACAGACTCAGAATTTAAGTGTACAGTAGTATTAATTGGCTTTCCAGAAAAATTTTATGGCAAAACTAGTAATCATATGCCAATTACAATATCCAGTTTTTAATAGTCATAGTGACTATGTTTGATCAAGGTTTCATTTTACAAACCTGATCTCTGAAATCTAACTCAGCTTAAGGTATACACAAAACCTTACACTAAAATATTGATATTAAATGCATTTTTTGTTTATAGATAAGACATACAGTGCTCTTGAGCCTCTTGAGGCATCAAACAGTATCCCAAGGGTAATCCACAATCTTAACTTCCTAGTTTGGACCAAATCACTAAAATCACTTGGGACAAATGGTCACAAGAATAGCAGATAAATGCCTCAAATCAGAATATTGTTTTGATATGTACTTCAGAAAACAAAATCATAACTTGTAACTGGCTGGGAAACTTCAATTTACACACCAGCTTCATTTTTTTTTTCATTTACACTAAAATATAGAAAACCACTCTTGTGCAGCAAGAGTAACAGAAAAGAAATTCTTCACATTACAGAAGGATGTGGATACAAGCTATCTTCACCCAACAGGACTGGCACGTTACAAGATGTCCTTCATGCTGCAAGCTGGTTGCTGTACGCTACGCACATCTTAGTCATTTATTTTCCATGAGACATTCCTTTATTTATTTTGTTGTTGTTGCTTTACATTCTTCAGCTCTTTATCTTGTTACACGTGTCATAAGGGCATAAAAAAAAAATGGCTCTATCCACAGCCATGTCAGGTCTTGAAGCTGTTTTTCTCTAATTTATTTCTGGTTTACCTGTTTTTTTGTACTGGTGGTTTTTCCTAAAAGTCTCTGCCCTGAGTTAGGATCATTTCTGGTACTTCAGTAAGTATCTATTGCCTTGCAGAATACCAACAAGCATCAGGCACCTTGTGATGCTTTAGCTCTTCAAGGTGTAACAAACAAGAGAGGTCTTCATCTTACACACTTTAGATGTACACCAATTTTTTCCTGATAAAGGAGATCTTGGAACAGCTTGAACAGGCTTCTTTGAAACCCAGCATTATACACCTTCAAAGTAGTACAAATTCATAGTCCTAAATATTTAATTAGATAATTAAAAATGGTAAACTGATAAACTTAGTGTTTTCTAAATATTTAAATATTTGAAAAAGCAAAAATTTACTCAATAGTATTTAGAATTGAAATGAGATACTTTGCAGTAAAACAATGACTGGTAAAATCTTTGCATAGTTTATAAATCATTAATAAAACTGATTTGAGAAGATTTTAATGAACAATATTAGCTTATAGTAACCTAAAATCAGATTTTTAGTTAATGAATGATGTCTGCAGTTAGCATAATGAAACAGGTTTGCAGTACTTAATGTCACCGATGGTTGGAAAAGTTCTTATTTATTAAAAAAGTGGAACAGTAGTGCCTTTTTCTACAGTAAGGCAGTAATGTCTCCAACTTAGAAATACCTGACTTCATTTTCACTGTCACTGATGTGACAGAGTTGCACTTAAAAGTAGACATTTCCACACACGCAAAATAATACCATCTGCCTAAACATCAGATTAGTGAAATATTAAAATTCATAATGCAAAAGCCTCACTTCGTATGGGGTAAACTGATGTTAAAAATGACAAGCCAGTAATGGATATCACCACTTTCTCTATTAAAGTGGAATTATCATGTAGTAATCTGCATAACAAATGCATTTCTGCATTTAAAATGATGGCATGAATACTTCACCTCATAAGTTTTAAAAATTGAGTATTATCTTAATTGAGATTCAAACACCTCCATAACATCCTTGTTAGGAAACTGAGGAAGTATGGACTAGTTGAGGGGATGGTGAGGTGGATTGAGAACTGGCTGCAGGACAGAACTCAGAGTGTTGTGATTAATGGAGCAGGGTCAAGTTGGAGGCCTGTAACCAATGGTGTCCCCCAGGGGTCAATACTCAGTCCAATCTTGTTCAACATGTTCATCAATGACCTGGACGAGGGGACTGTGTGTATCCTCAGCAAGTTCACTGATGATACCAAACTGGGAGGGCTGGCTGACACTCCAGAGTGCTGTGCTGCCACTCAGCATGATCTGAACAGGGTGGAGAGCTGGGCAGAGAAGAACCTACCGAGATTCAACAAGGGCAAGTGCAAGCTCTTGCACCTGGGGAGGAAGAATGCCAGGCACCAATATAGGTTAGGGGTGGACCTGGAAAGCAGTTCTGAGGAGAAGGATCTGAGGGTCCTGGTAGATAGTAAACTATCCATGAGCCAGCAATGTGCCCTTGTCAGGAACCGGGCCAATGTAATCCTGGGCTCCTGGGCTGCATAGGCAAGAGCGTGGCCAGTAGGTTGAGGGAGGTCATTCTCCCCCTCTACTCTGCACTGGTGAGGCCACAGCTGGAATACTGAATCTGGTCCTGGGCTCCCCAGTTCAAGAGAGACTGGGAACTACTGGAGAGAGTCCAGCGTAGGGCAACAAAGATGATTAAGGGATTGGAGCACCTGCCCTATGAGGAAAGGCTGAGAGCTGAGGCTCTTTCGCCTGGCGAAGAGAAGGCTGAGGGGAGACCTTTTAATGCTTACAAGTATCTAAAGGGTGAGCTGAAGGAGGATGGAGCCGAACTCTTTTCAGTGGTTCCCAGTGACAGGATGAGGGGCAACGGGCTCAGTCTGGAACATTGGACATTCCATCCAAATATGAGGAAAAAAATGCCTGCCTAGGGAGGTGGTGGAGCGCCCTGCTCTGGAGGTTTTCAAGACCTGCCTGGAAGCCATCCTGAGAAATGTGCTGTAGGCAATCCTGCTGTAGCAGGGCAGTTGGAGTAAGTGATCTCTAGAGGTCCTTTCCAACTCTGACATGTTTTCAGTGGTTCTCAGTGACAGGACAAGGGGCAACATGCACAAGCTGGAATGTAGAAAGTTCCATCTAAATACGAGGAAAAACTTCTTTACGATGAGAAGGTGACAGAGCACTGGCAGAGGCTGCCCAGGGAGGTTGTGGAGTCCCCTTCTCTGGAGACTTTCAAGAATCTCCTGGATGCCATCCTGATTATTGTGTTGTAGGCAATCCTGCTTAAGCAGGAGAATGGGACTAGATGATCTCTGGAGGTCCCTTCCAACTCTGCCAATTCCATGATTCCGTGAAATATAAACTCCTATGATATAGCAGTCAACCTTTTAGCATTCCCAAACCTTCATCATGCTGACAGCATCCATGTGTAATAAATTAAGCTGTTCTAAGCTATTTTCAAAGCAGGCTGAAGTAAGTAAGACTGAGTAATTTGCCACAGCTTCCGCATCTACTTTTAACTTACTTCTTATACCAGCTGTGGGTAAATTACATCACATGTATGCACGTCTAAGAAATGTCTGATGCAAGGATGAACCTAGTTTACCTCAAATACACCTTCGAAACATGATAATGCCAACTGCATGAAAACCTGTAACAAATTCTCAATTTTCAACAAATAACACCGCTCTTAATCACAAAATTTCACAGCATTGTTATATGACAAATACTGTACTATCAAATCTCTGACTGCCTCTCTTGGAAGAGCTGCCAAAGTTTGATTTGACTTTTATCTCTGAGAAATAAAATGTAGTTCTCACATCAGGCTTCTAGATAGGAAAAAAAAAAAAAAATTTGCTAGGCTTTCTCATAAGCAGTATCCCAGGGCAATGCTGCTAAAATTTTGATGACAAAGAAAAAAACATTTAAAGACTTTTTTATCTGATTACGGTAAGCTAACAGACATGCATTGCAAGTTCAAGCAACATGACAAAAATATGTATTTATATTTAGTATAAAGGGACTTGGTATAAATGTACTCAGTTTTTAAATCTTGAGAGCTAGTCTATTTACAGTAGATAAAATCTGTGTCAACTTAAAAACTGGAGCTTTATTAAAAATTTATAATAAAAATTTCACATTCCTGAGGCATTGTAATCTTCCATAACATGATCACATACCTTACAAAAATCACAATATTATTCCCACTATGAGGAGCAGAGTTTAAAGGAAAGCTAGGAATTCCCTTATGTTTCTTCTCATTTATGCTTTAATGCACTTTCATGCATTTTGATTTTTATCTTAATAATACTTTATTTTAATTTGGTACCCTTTAATGTGAAATTGTAACGATATGATTTCTTGAAAATCAACTTCAACAGCTGAAGCAATGGCGTAGTTGTCCACGTTTGTAGAAGAAACTGCATTGCATCAATTAGCCAGATTTATAATATTTGTCATTCAAACTCCTGGAAGTCAGAGAAAGGAAGCAGAAAGTGCAGAGAGATTTCTAAAAGGCCATTTTGGCTTGCAAGAAATTATTTGCAAGACATAGCACCATTTCTACCATAGGGAAGAACTGTTTCTGTACCTACAATGATAGTGCTCCTACCCTATGACTACTGATAACCTTGACTTTGAAGTGCACAAGGTAATGCTGCACGATCAAGAGCTGTCAATCAAGTAATCATTGAAATATGCAGTTGTGGAGAGGGAAGATATCATAGCCTCAATCTTAGACCAACTGGGATATTGGGGCTGGTAGAGCCCACAGAAAATCATAGAATTCACATATGAGTAGTAACATTGAACAAAAGAAGCAGGCACAGAGCCAGCCTTCCATTTTACAGGTTTCATGCCCACATGATAGAAACAAGGGGAGGAAGTTTAAGTCTGGCAAAGGGAGAGTGGCAATGGTCATGAAGGTCTGACCCTGAACTCTACATGCTGAAGCAAACAGGTGTTGCTGACCTAGGTGATGTAAATGAAAAGATTGTACACCAAAGTGTGGAACGTAAACTTTGCATGAAGATTTAATTCAATATGAAGCTTTCTTCTAACTCTTCAAAGGCATAAAACCTGCAGAATCAAGAGCTACTCCACTTTGAAATGAAAATAAGCAACAGTCACAGCTGAAGGAGCGTCCATGAGACTGAACCACTGAGAGAGAAAGTGTGAGAAAGTAAACTAATTCTTTAAGTTTTAAAATAAGGATTAAAACTAAAAATGAAGAACTATCATAAAACATTAGCTAATAGCAAATTTTCTGGATATTCTGAATATAATCTGGGGCTATTATAAATAGGCAGCTCTACCTCAGCCATCACCAAGACTCTAAAGGAGAAGGGACAATTGTAGTTCCTAAGTATGGCAGAATAAAAAAGGGTATTCATCTATGATAACAGCACTAGTGAGTGATACTGCAATACAGCATAAAATTAATATACCCACATTTTAAAAGATGTTGAAAAAACTGAAAAGAATTTACAAAACAGCTGGCAGAGGAAGGATGCATAAGCAGTCCCACTTCTATAAATTTATTAACAGGAAATTGAAACAGGGTTGATAAATCATCTAAGTTCCTTTGCAATTAGACAAAACCTGAGTACAGACCAGGTTTTTTGGTTTGTTTGTTTTGTTTTTGTCTGGGTTTTTTTTTGTAAACTTAGCAGAGAACAGTTTCACAGAAACCAAGGATTGTAAAATGATGTTGGAATAATTAAAATATGTCTTGCATTTAAGCTTAACAATATTTTTAAAATTTATTCCTATAGATGTTAAGATGTGGCAGATTACTTTTAAGTCTTCCAAGTGGAATCAGCTGGGTCTAAAACTATATTAAGAACATGAATTACTGTATCCAGAACAAAGTCTCATTACATTAATTTCAATTCCTCTTTATAGAGGAAGCAACCCTTCTGCTCTTAAATTTCAGGAATTCATTGAAATGTGCCTCCACCA
>VXBJ01005529.1:15994-27309 GCA_013400055.1 Nycticryphes semicollaris | reverse complement strand
GCAAAGTTGCTGAGGGTGCACTCTATCCCAACTGTCAAATAGTTTGTACTGTCTAAAAGTATTAGACTATTATAGTAGAAGTACTGTCTAATAGTTTGATTAGCCACATGATCAGACTTTCCACCCCTTGGCAAGCAGGTAGGTTACAACAGAGTACCAGGTTTTTATTTAAAAACAAAACCTATGTATACACATACACATATTTATTTCTCTCCACATACTTTGTTACTGTGTATATCTAGTAAGACTTCAACACACCTTTTAATTGAAGTAATGCTGTACAAATAACGTCCCTTACAGAGTCCAGGGAACAGACTTCAGAAAAACAATGATGCAAAGTCATCAGCTTCTAAACTTTGAAAAAGGCTATTTCATATGAAGAATTAAAATAAAACCAAACTGTAACAACTAACAGAGAAACTAAGTAAAATAATGACATCATTTTTTCTTGTAAAAGCTGGGAACATGATACAGAACTTCACCATCATGAAGGGATAGGTAACAGTGCAAATATTTACTGTGGTGAATAAAAAAAATTGTCCAACGCAAAAAGAGAAAAAGCCCTAGATCATGCACTCAAAAGGAAAGATAAACTTATGTGTTAGGAATTGGCAAGCGATTTACACTGACAACTCATTTTCTGAAATGTAAGTATAATAATTCTGGTAGGCACTTACAAACAAATTGAAGGCAGGAGCGTTACAAAGAAGTACATTGAAAAAAACAACAACAGGCAATGCCATCCTAAACANGCTTTTTCCCTCCTCCTCCTCACTACAATAAACATCATCTGTAAGTAACTTTTCTCCTTGCCAAGAAGTTTAATTTACTGAAACCCACACAAGCAAAGTACCCTTCTTTTCAAATTTTTTGGCAGCCTAGTACGTCTTGATCCCAAGGTCCATTTTTTTCATCTAAACCCATTCTACATATTGTTCACATAAAACCAAAAAAATTTCACATCACCTCCAAGACATTTCTAAAATTTCTTTTCCTCCTTTTCATAATTTACAGCTACCTACAGCATTCAGAAGCTCAGGATGCCCTTACAGGTAATTTGTACTATAAAATCTCCTGATACTGAGGTGTCTCTAACAAATATGTTAAGTTTAAACAGCCCAGCTTAATGACTGGAAGGGGGTCATGGTGCACTGGATTCAGTAAAGACTTCAGTCTGACAAATTCCACACTAGTTCAGAACTGCATTTAAACACTAAAAGGACAGGTGGGATACAAGATTGTAGTGATGAAAAATAAGTGCTGAGACAGACAGAATTTCATAAGTCTTACCCTGGACTTTATACAGTCGCATGGTATGTGTCACGTGGTGGAAAAAACATACAACTTCTGAGAAAATCTTTCCATGGGAAACTCTTATGGTAGGTGGATCTGTAAAAATATAAGGCTTCAAAAAGAAAACAGAAAGTTAGAATAATTATTTTGAAAGTTTTGCATAAATGCAGTGCCAAAAAATCAAAATATCTAATATGTATTAAATCAGTTTTTAATTTTTTTTTTGAAATTTTCTATGTGTGAGTCTCATCTAAAAACTGAGAATCAAAAATGACTCCTGATCTGAAATTCAGCAACTTCTCTTCAGAACCTCACTTCTCCCTTAGCCAAAACTAGGATAACCACCATTATATCTCACAGATATTTTATGGGAATTAATGGATATAACACTGTATTTATGTGTAGGCCTTGTAATAACATTGCAAACATATGGATTGAGCTTTTTTGCTAGCAAACTACACTAATCAAATACTGTAGTTTCATAATCTATGGCAGATGATTTAACTGTTTTGTTTGCTGACAGTTCGTTATATCACTGTTACACAATGCATGAGGACAGCTGCCTCTACATTGTCTTGTGGATCAGTTTGCATACCTTTTTGAAAGTGAAAAGAGGAAGATTTGCATCAAAAGTAGCTACACTCATCAGGGGAGTCCCCGGGAATGCAGGGTACCACGGGGATGCATTAAGAAACCTCAGCAGGGACACTGGCTTCTTACTGATGTCTCTCAGAAGACCAGCAGAATTTTGCATATTCAAGTCAAACCAGAGATGAAGAAAAATATTTTTCCATGTAGTGACAGTATTTTGAGTCCTAGCTAAGCAAACAATGCCTCTTTTTAAAAGAATTGATCCCAAACTGAACTGTATACACTATATAGATGGGCTACAAAGGTAACAATAGGTTAAATATTAAGCATGTACAAAGCCAAAAATGAAAATACAACACATGCAACTACTACAATAGGGCAACAGCAATAAAGACCTAACCCAAAAATCCCAACAAAGTACTTGAAAAACATGTTATCCAGAGGGATCCAAACAGAAGTCTTAGAGGGTGGTTGCCCTCCTCGCTATGTACCAATGTCATAAGATGAACAGAATATGTTCTTTTTCCACAACAAAAAAACCCACAGATCAGGTCTTGAGGAACAGACAAAATCAAGAGTACATACATACAGACAAAACATACCAGAGAAGAACAACTACAGGTACATAACACCCAGTCTTCGTTGAGCATATACTATATGCATATACACACACTGAAGATTTCAAGAAGTACTGTATAAAAAAAGAAACTGAAAGAGATTGTCAAAGACAAAAACCTGTCCTATTCGCTTTGCCTGAGGTCCGAGAGGCAACTGTGCAGCGATCAACTACAGCAATACCTTGTATAGGAGTTTGGCAGAGGTAGTGTAAGTTGTTTACACTTTAGTAAGACATGTTTCTAGGGAGCGAGTTACTTTTTTACTGATCATCTTGCAACAATGTTGCATCCACTTAATAAGTACAAAAACACAAATGAAGAAACAGCTTTTTGGACTTCTTAACAGTTGGCATTAAAAAATTACAAGATATCTCCAAGGGGTTTGTCAATAAGACAAACAAGTGTTATCTATTATGCAAAATCATCAATTTACTAGCTGAAAAATACAGGAGGAATACGGTGTCAGGAGAGCTCAGAAGCCAGGCGAATTAATATGCTGGGAAATTTGAAGACCACATCTCAGGGTAGAATCTGACATGGCTTTTGGGTTCTGCTAATTCCATGAAAAACTGCCAACATCAGAAAATGTAGATTTTATCTTCCCCGGACTTCTGGCAGAAGTCTATCTGCTTATCTGTCATACACATGTAGAGCAGACACTCATGTAACCTGCGACTGCATGCTCTTAGAAATACATGTTTAGATTAAAATCCCACAAAGGAAGTAGATTACTGACAGGAAGGCTGAATAATCAAATTCTTCAAAATCCTACCTGCAGGGTAGTGCGAGACGAAGACCCTCAGGTTAGCAATAAAGAACTGAAACAGCAGCTAAAGGAACTCTCAGAACATGAACCGAGTGAGAAACCTGACGTTTCCAGGAGAAGCAAATACTCTCACCAATTATTACTTAGGAGAATACAATTGTACAAATAGCAGTCTGACAAATACATTCTGTTAGCACAACACCTATCTTACAGGCTTATTTCTCTTGCTTGTAAGAACACTTTTCACCAGATCTTTCAGTGGAGCGACCCAGGACCAAACCAGCAAACAAAGATGTTGGATGAGTGACAAAGGAATGCAAAAAGGCTATGCACTTGTTACACAAAAAACCAAACAAACAAAAAGATGAAGAAGAAAAAATTACTTGAAGGACTTTTTTTAAGAAAAAGGAAAAAAACCAAATACTTGGAGGAACTCTGTTCCATCAAGCGGGTTAGTATAAAACATGGTGGTGACATTGGCAGCTAACAAAGTATGTTGTTTCTATACAAGTGGAAAATTGAAATAAGACGCATTCAACAGCTCTCAGATTCTGGGATACCGCCACAACCACTAAGTTCACACTCCAGAGTCTCCAAGGTGCACGTATAGCTAGAACTGCTCCCCTGAAGATAAAAGGCAACCATACTTACCCTTCTGAATTTATGGAAAGATGAAATGATAAGAAAGGAATTATGTCTCATTCGGCAGACATTATCTGACAATAACATTCTTTATAAAAATCATAATTTGTGATTCCACTAACATACTCATTGAGAGAAATGTATCAAAACCAGTTTGCAAGCCTCTCATGCAGACACATTGCAGTGAAAAGGCCCAAGGAGGGTTACAAAGGCAGATGCTACTGTGGTTTCGGGAGTTAGACATGTTCTTTCCAATACAAAGAGTGGAGACACAATGCACACTCAAGTTCTCAAGGATACCTGTTGCTTCCTGATGGCTGGGCAAACAGGAAAAATGAATAAAAAATACAGTACTGAGAGAAGAGGGAAGCCTCCTAATTCGTATCTATTTCCTAGACGAGCACTAATCCTAGAAAGTGATTTCTTGATAGTCATCCTGGAGACATACTGAGTTCAGAACCAGTAAGAGATAATTGACCAGCTTTCCCACACTGAACACTTTTCAACAAATGCAGATTTTAAGCAGGAAAACATCTTTATGCATTGAATGTGCAATTATTCTACTACCATTGTCAATATTTTTGGTGAGATGCACAAAGGCCTGTGAAATGATCCTTGTCCTGGATCTGAAATATAAAGATACTTTTGATGTGAAACTCTGACTAAGATGCAGAAATAAGCCTATTACTACTCAGACACAATCTGCTTTCCTTTCTAAGCAGGAGGAACAAACAGCGATAGCGCTATTTGCAAAATTGACTGGACAAGGTCATGGTCTGAATTCAGTATTTACTATGCTTTGAGTGGGAGCTTGGACTAAATGACCTTCCAGTGTGAAGGACTCTCTCATTACTCAGACCTTAAATTAGGAGTAAAAAGATCTGGGTCTCATATCCAGTGGTAGTCTAAAGACTCCACTTTCAAAACAGCTGGAATAAATAGCTGCTGTTTCCTTTGGCTCCATGGCAATGAGTTCGGGTGAACAAAATTCAGCAGTCTGCTGTGGCAGGTTTTGTTGAGCCTAAACAACAGTATTTTCAGGAACAGGGTAACAGAACTAGGGTTCAAATGGTACAGAAACCATTTTTCAGTACTCGTATTCAAAAGAAACATGACAACCTCCCCTTGAAGGAAGGAAAAAAGAAAAAAAGCAAGCGAGAAATTTTAAGGGAGAATTAAAAGTGACTCACAGAGCTCAAAATGTCTGCTTCTAGGACAGACTGCAAAAAGGAAAGGAAACTGTTCTGTCCACTTCCAGACTGATTTACAAGTTACTATCCTTGCTGATTTCCTGAAGTCGTAAACATGGAAGTCTTGGTTTGCCTTACACATGCAACTTAAGTTTCCTCAGGAGAAACTGAGCAGAAGAAATATGCCACAAACTAGCTATCTTCTTATAAGTGTTCATTATTTCTTAATTTTCTTTCTGAAATATCGTCTTTCCAGTTCCAAAAGCGATGCAGTACGTTTTTTATATTAAGTCAGTATATTCCTTATACTAAGTCAGTGTAAGAACACTGTTATTTCTGAATTTCCAATTTGAAAAATAATATGTGCATGCTGTTGCCCTCCAATAATTATGCAAACAAAAATACTGATAACCCTAGACAACTAAATCAGAACAGTTGCTTGCTAATCCAGCTTTACATTCATCAGTTGGGACTCAATATCTTACTGTATTAAACTACATAGGCTAATATCAGCTTACAAAGCACTACACTCTGAACTGTGTTATTATTCACAATAAAGAGATCTTAAGAATCAGAAAAGTGAAGAAATACAGGATTAAATCAGTATGTCCTATGTATTTTTGCCATGGGAAGCGAATGTGAACTTATTTTATTGATAGCAAATGTTCACATTTCACTGGATTTCTTGCAAGGGTAGCATCTTCTTTATGTTTTTTCGTGAATCATAAATAATCTATATTATAACACTTTCAAATGAATGCTGTCTCTTTACCCAAATCTAGGGTTATAAAGTATGAAGTTCTGCTAATCATTTCAACAAATATGTCATTATTTCTAGTCACACAGCTGTATTTCAGTGTTGGAGAAAACTAGCTCTTCCAGTCTGTATTTGCAGAATGCTTCAAGTTACTTCAAGATTAGAATCTCTCTGCAAATAGAAGATTTACCTTGGCTTCTCCATCTGGTAAGAAGAGATAAGCTCCACTTTTATCCCGGTTACTTGTTGTTCCATACCAAGCGAACTCAACCTTCATTTGATGATTTTTACCATCATCTTTGGTATTTATTTTCTAAGGACAGAGAATCACATTTGAAAGAATTCACACATTTAGGTTTCCACGAATAAAAACATAAGTTCTTAAAACACATTGTGTTTCGAAATATAAAGCAACACACCTCCAGTAATCCAGACATTCCAGAAAACCATAGTTTCATGTAAGAATTTTCTAAGATTATATTATCCACCGAATTCTGCATCTCTTTTATCTTGAAAAGTCTGTCTGGTTTCTCCTGCCTACTACTCCTCATGTATAAATTATAGTCTGCTAAAACTGCTTCTGAGCTCTGAACCTCCAACAGCTGGTAAACTCCAAGTCCCAGAGGTGGTAGATGTGCCACAAAAGAGATCTGTTGGGAGCAAAGAAGAAGCCATTATTAAAATCATCTAAGTATCAACTTTCTATACTAAATTTATGCTCAGAGTAACTTCTTTTGCTTCAATTACTTTAGGATGGCTGAATTCTTTCCAATATTTTATAAATGAATATGAAATTACAAATGACATTCCAAAATTATAAGCTGAAGCGTGTTAAGAAGAATTAGCAAACAAAAATGTCTGTATCGCTAATTTGCTTAGTATCAAGATCACTGTTATAATAATGCAATAATGATTTTGAATATTATTAAAAAGAATATTAGCTGTGATGTGCAGTTCTGAGGATATTTGCTGTACATTAAAGATGCATGTGTAGCGTATTAAGTGTTCATAGACAGTACTTCTAAGCTGTATTTAAAAATCCACAAATTTGAAGAGTGAAATATAAGGTAACTCTCATTTTCACCCTCTGGTTATTTAGGGGCTATAAAGAAATCTGCACAGAAGAGCACTACACAAGGTAGATCTTCAAAGCAATTTGTTTAGAAATTGAGGAACAGATAAGTAAATTTATTTTCCCCTCTTCAAACAATTATCAGTGCTAATTATTGTACTGCTTTTGGCTGAGATAGAGTTAGATTTCGTCACAGTAGATCATATAGTACCATGTTTTGATATCAACAATGTTGGTAACACAGGGATGTTTTCACTGCAGCTGAGCAGTGCTTATGCAACCCTGACAGTGAGCAGGCTGGGGGTGCACAAGGAATTGGGAGGAGACACAGCTGGGACAGCTGACCACAGCTGATCAACAGGACACCCCAGATCATACAGCAAGCATTCTCAGCAATAAAAACTGGCAGAAGGACAAAGAGGAGACCATAAAGAGTGATGGCATTTGTCTTCCCAAGTAACCATTACACTTGATGGAGCTCTGCTTTGTTGGAGATGGAACACCTGCCTGCTGATAGGAAGGAGCAATTTAATTCCCTATTTCACTTTGCTCAAGTGCACAGCTTTTGCTTTACCTATTTTATTTTACCTCAATCCTTCATTGTTCTCACTGTTACCCTTCCAGTTCTCTCCCTCATCCTACTGCAGACAGTGAACTAGCAGCTGCGTAAGGCTGTGCTGTTTACTGGGGTTAACCCATAGCAATTATCAATCATCTTTGCAGGAACATTATCTGGAAACATCTTCAGCTTGGCTCCCAAGTCAAAAGGAATCAGACTACGAATGTAAGCCTGACAGTAATACACTGCTATTACAGCAATAAAGTGCTATTATATCACTAAAAATTTAACAGAATATGGTTTCTGAAGCATGATCATTGAGGACAATCTCCTATAATGACGTACGATTCAAAAATTCTCAGAAACTTTGCTTATAACCTAGAACAAGAAGAGGTGGAATCAAAGTCATCTGTCAAGCTTAAGTACACGAGTAACAAAGATTACTACGCAGCCTCTATATCTGGAAGACAGGAAAAAAAAAGTCAGAACCTAACAGTTCAAGCTATTGAACTTACAGACCTTGCAGCTGTAGTGCTTAAGCACATGCAGACTGTGTGACTGTGTGTATAGATTTTCACTTGAAGGAAAACGCAGCTTTGGAAATTTGGAGGAAAAGAAACACATCCGGTATTTTCTGTTCACACAGCAGAAAACGACCCTTTAAATGCAATTCACCATATCACAAAAATGCAATAATCTCTTAGTTTAACAAACATTAATGCTAAATATATGTATTTGGTTTTTTTCCTTAAAATGACTAAATTAATGGCATAACCTGCAGAAGACAGAATTGCCAATATTTGAAGCACGTTTTCCATTTCCTTGGAGCGTGAAGCTACTTTGAATGTCTGTCAAAAATATTTTAATGCTTTTTACTTAAAGTAAAATACCTGATATGCTTCATGTGATATGGTAGTTGCTCCATCCCAAACAGCACTAATCTGGACAGTAACAGGTTTTCCCAGAGGAGACAGTATTTTAATTCTGGGTGAATTCACATTGACTGAAATCACTGAAATTCGCTCCTGTTCCGTAGGATTATATATCAAAAGGTACCTGCAAAAATGTATTTAACAAATTATCTTTTGGTAAACAAGCTTCTTCCTTCAGGTTTAATATCACGGCACATAAATTTTACATATAGAGCATTCATACAATGTTAGAACAACAGATACATATCACAACAAATAAATATGCAAAACATAACCAGGAAACAATGGATATTTAACATCAATTCTTGGCAGATCTTCTTCTCTTAATGCTATTATTTTTCCAAGCAAGTCGGAAAATGCCTTACAATATAAATACATCAATTTCCCATACTAACTACTAAAAAATTTCTATTAACAATTACAAATACAATCATGATATTTAAGTGCGTTTTAAATGTACTTTTCAGGTTGAACAATTAAGGTTTTATCCACAGTTGCTCTCCCTTTAATGTAATTCAGAAACAATCAAGGACTGAACAAAAGCTGCTGTACATACACAGATCTGCTATATATTCTTTAAAGCAACCAGTTTCTTTCTGCTATAAGGGAAAGTTAACGATTATTTAAAATATTATTTACCAAATTCCCTGTGGCAATGGTCAACATATACACTGAAATCTTTTTATTAGGTATATAAGGAATAACTAATTTTTATGTAATCTTATGCCTGTGCTCTTCTTTCTGACACAGATCATGTTACTAACCAAATGAATCATCTCTGAAATTGAATAGAGCAACTTTATCAGCCTCTGTATTACCTTTTTTTTTTTTTTTTTAATTACAAGTTCGTATATTGTAAGGTATGGAAAAATAAAATGATACTAGAACATGTCTCATGCATCTGTAGGACTATCACTGAACTTGTCTTTTCATTGCCAAGCTCAAAGAATACATTGTTTTAAACTGTTCCCTGAAGTTTCCCACTGTTCATTTCAACTTTTAAAAAATTGTCTTTAACAATGAAAGATGTTCTTGCTGAAATTTCTAATAACTTCTTAGGTTCACACCAGAAGCAATATTCTATCTTCAACCTCCTTGACCCTTTGCCACTGTAAAACACAATATACTTCTTCATGAAATCTTATCTTTCATCAGTTTCCATCATATTCACTTCTCACTTACTAAATCACTCCTTCAGCATTTGTTTTGATTCTCCTTGTTCTCTGCTCCATTTTCTATGCAGATTCCTCAGTGTTTTGTCAGTAGTTTTCTTCCTTTTGCTTTCACTTCTTAACCTTCAAATTCAACTACCACCTTCACAGAATAAATCACTTCATCTACACAAACTAGAAATCTCATTCTGTCACTGAGGTCTTTAACTTAAACATGACCTATAGCTTGAATCTCTTTCTACAAGCCTGCATTCTGACTGTAAACCTTCTAGTCTCCTTACCCATACATTTAGTTGTTCTGTGCCCCGTTACTCACTAGCCTGGCCCTGCAGTACAACTAAGGTCCTGCTAATAAGTTACTTGCAAAGCTAAACCATTTTATATTTTCTCTGTTCCAACATTATCTCTAAACAGACTGTGGGTAGCCCTACTCTACACACTTGCCATCGGAAAGTGAGATCTCCCTGGCACCATAAAGTCTGGCAGGTAGTTGACAAAACTGCTGATATGCTTACTTTGGAAATAATGAAACCACAAAATGTCATGCCTGAGAGGCAACAGCAAACTGCTTGGAGTTAGTAATGAAGTACAAATTTAACTTCTCCTTATTCTGAGGGAAAGGATTTCTACACAATATTGGTGTAAAGTCTGAGAGACTATGTTAATCTACCTTCAAACTACAAATACAACACAAATATGAAAGGAAAATTCTTCCTCCTTCACACTGCTGAAAAAATTTCAACTATTCTGTTTTTATCTTCCCCATTTATTTATTTGCAACACCACTGCAGTTTTGCTCTATGGATACTCAAAATCCTCATGAACTGCCATTTTCCCCTTATCTTTTCCTTGGCTTCCTCTTTTGCTCTGCATCAAACTTACGCTACTCATCTTTAATTTCAGCCCTTCACTGCTATCCCACTACTTCACAATCACTAGGAAAAGCCAATTCCAACTTCTCATCAATTGAATAAACCAAAATCAAAGACTATGTTAGGTTTTTGTATCAAGAACCTTTGGATCACCTGTCATACACACAATGAGCATCCCATAAAAATCCTTTCCCTTTTAACTCCTTCGATGAAGATTCCTGTACTCAAGTATTGTTAAATTATGACGTCTGTGCATAGCAACTATTTTCCGCGTACATTTCTGCATCTAACTGTGGTCAGCTGCCCTCTAGGACAACTAAAAGTGCTTTGGGATGCTCTTTTTTTGCCCTGTTTCATGCTGAAGACTTCTAGATTATGAGACAACAACAGAGTTAATCGTATTAACGATTGGCGGCCAGTCACCAGTGGTGTCCCTCAGGGCTCAGTTCTGGGGCCGGTCTTGTTCAATATCTTTATCGATGATCTGGACAGGGGGATTGAATGCACCCTCAGTAAGTTTGCAGATGACACCAAACTAGGTGGGAGCGTTGATCTGCTTGAGGGTCGGAAGGCTTTACAGAGGGATCTGGACAGGTTGGATCAATGGGCCAAGGCCAATGGGATGAGGTTTAATAAGGCCAAGTGCCGGGTCCTGCATTTTGGTCACAACAACCCCGGGCAGCGCTACAGGCTTGGGGCAGAGTGGCTGGAAAGCTGCCTGGCAGAAAAGGACCTGGGAGTGTTAGTGGACAGCCGGCTAAACATGAGCCAGCAGTGTGCCCAGGTGGCCAAGAAGGCCAACAGCATCCTGGCTTGTATCAGGAACAGTGTGGCCAGCAGGAGTAGGGAAGT
>VXBJ01005528.1:0-11814 GCA_013400055.1 Nycticryphes semicollaris | reverse complement strand
TGTCTACACCGTGATTTTCCAGTTTCTCCAGGAGAATGCTGTGGGGGACGGTGTCGAAGGCCTTACCAAAGTCCAGGTAGACAACATCCACAGCCTTCCCCTCATCGAGAAAGCGGGTCACATGGTCATAGAAAGAGATCAAGTTGGTCAGGCAGGACCTCCCTTTCATAAACCCATGCTGGCTGGTCCTGATCCCTCGGCTGCCCTGCACTTGCCTTGAGAGCTCACTCAGGATGATCCTCTCCATGATCTTTCCCGGTACCGAGGTACTTATTGCTGTAACAACCAAGATCAGCTCATTTCATTATTTGCCTCATTGGAGGGTTGGAAAAGGAAAAGTGTGGAGGGGTCTCACCTGTGGGGAGGAGCAGACAGGAGACATGACCCAAACCAGGCCAACAGGGGTACTCCATCCCATCTGCCCCATCCTCAGTATAAAAGCTGAGGGAAGAAAGGGTCAGCTGCCTTTCCTCGCTGGCAACAATCTCAAGAGGACCCTTTCTGTTCATCTGCCTTTGATCCCAATCTGTGTGTTCCTAACTCCAGAGCTGGAATCCAGTTCCCGTCTATCACTGAGTCCAGTCTGGGACTTTTCCCAATGCCCTCTGGTGACGTGATCGTCATTTCGGGAGTTTGATACGGTTTTGTATACATTGTATCTATTTCATTATTTTCTTATTACTTTAATTTTTGTATTAATATTTCATTAAAGTAGTTCATTCTAAACTCGTAAATCTCCTTATCTCTTCCTCTCCTTTCTTTTTCAGGGGAGGAAGGGCCATCTATCCATATGGTTTTGGTAAATCTGGCTGAAACCATGACAGCACTCCTTCCCTTTTCTGTGGCAGTTATTTCTTACGCTAAAATTGTCCAGGCAATTCTGAAACTGCCTTCAGTTCTGGGCAGGCACAAAGCCTTTTCCATGTGCTCCTCCCACCCTGGGGCTCAATCACAGTTGTGTACTTCTAAGGGACTTTGCAGACCCTGACAAATTTCTTTACGCGATTGCAACCCCCGTGCTTAACCCTGTCACCTGCAGTCTGAGGGACAGACCTTGCCTGACTGCAGTGGTGGCACAGTCAGTCATTTGCACTAAGGCACCAAATCTGTCTGCAATGCCCTCTGGGCTGTCTGTCGCAGTCTCGGAACGGGGATGGCTTTCCTGGATAGGAGCAGTGTTGTCCCTGCCAACTGCATGGAAGTGTACGTGAACGCCCTGGCACCTCATGCAACACCACACGCCTGTCTTTGACCACTGACCTGAGTAACTGCTCCAGATTTGATCAGGGAATGAGGAGATGTTCAGGGGACCAGCTATGGAAAAGACAGAGAGAAACTTAGCTCTCCCCATGGTCCATGACTGCATTTGATCAGACGAATCCTTGCATAAGCTGCCCAGAAATTAACAAACAGGGAAAGGTTCGATGGTTAAAAATGTCAGCATCTGCTGTCATTTCCATTGGCCAGAGGAAATTCCCCACCAAGCTCCACAAGGGTGCCCCAAGATGTTGCCTTCTCTCTCAGCATTGATTCACCAGCGCTTACAGGTACCTGCCAGTATCTTAGGCCACCTCTGGCACCTCAGAGGTCACCAGGTGATTGTGTCTGAACAGCTCGTTCCTACTCTCCATCTCCCGTAATTACCCTGGGAGATGAAACAAGGGTATTTTGTGTGCACCTGAACTGAGGCAAGAGGAATCCCTCCTCCTGTGGGTTTGTGGTGTGCATGGGAGGGAGTGGCGTCCCCTTCTAGCCGCAGGACTGCAAACCCACCATGAGATGCCATGACTGACTCAGCTGAATCCCTTGCTTCAGCATGGGTACAGGACATTCCCTGCCTCTCACTGTTGGGGTGTCCGGTCTAACAATGGGACAAGAAAAGGTGAGTCTTGGACTTCAATCTGACTCTTGTAAGAGAAATGCCGCTGTAGGAAAGAAGTGTCTCTCCCCAGCTGAGGGAAGGACCATCAGTGATTGCATCATCCTGTTTCACTGCAGGTTCTGCTGGAGCCCCAGGGACACCTGGAGGGAGCCCAGAGGGGGCAGAGAAAGTGATGCCTTGGGCTGCTCCTCTGCTGCTGAGTTGGGCTGGGCTCCCAGGATGGAGGGAGCTCCTGGCCATGGGGCAGCGCTGCAGAGAGACAGCTCTGCCCAGGAGCAGCTCCTCTGTCAGGCGCAGCAGGGCTGGGGGCACTTAGAGGAGACAAGTGAGACAGAGCGAGGTTAAGGGCAGTCTGGGGAGGGAGAATCTGAGAGCTCACTGCGGGAGAAATCTTTACAGCCTTTCCCATGGTAAGTCTCTGGCAGCAGGGCATTGAACCTGCAGTTCCTGCACAGATTTCTCTGAGACTGACAGACCAGTAGGTCTGCTGAAAACCTGATAACAACCTGTCACCCACTCTTTAGTCCAAGACTGCAGCAGAATTATGCTTTCTGGCCATGGCATGTTTTCTTCTGACCTGCTCCCCTGGATCAGTAAACACAAGCGTGCCCCAGCATATGGTCTGCTGCCAGGAGGTTTCTGAAGGGCAGATCTCAGTTCACAGAGGCTGGGATGGAAAAAGACTGAGAAACAGTTCATGGACAAATGTGGAAAACCAAGAGGAGTTTGGTGAATTTGACTTTGGATCACTAACCCCTCCAATCTCTGTCCGGCCCCTTTCTCAGAATAACTTCTGAGTTTGATCACCTTCTAGCTGAGAGAAGCAGAACGGGACAGCTGGGAACAAGATTGCTGGAGAGATCATCTCTCCTGACTCTTGTCTCTCAGGACTCAGTAGTGCTGATGCTGAGAGCAATCTAAAAACTGATGATTTCTACGTCTTCAAAGAATGTGCCCCTGATCTGACAACGGTATCTGGAATTGAAGAAGGAATATCGCTAAGCCCCTGTGCTCCAACCCATCTGCTGGAGCACGGAGAAAGAAGATGCTGAGCAGCCTTCTTCCTTGACAAGGTCCTCTTAGGCAAGTGAGGATGTGCATGTGGGGATAGTCCTCACCCGCTCCTTTCTCGTGACCACATCTGCAGATGGAAGGAATTGATGGGAGGACAGAGCCTACCTCAGTGGTGACTGATGCAGACCCAGGCACCTCTGTTGGGAACAGCAAAACCAGAAAAGAGAAATCCCTCTCAGGGCATTTTTTCCAGAGGCAGGTGGCCCTAGTACTAATGTGTTCTTTTCCTCTAGGTTATGGAGATGATTCCCACAGGGTCACTGCACCCAGGCTCCTGCACTCAACCCAGATTGTGCATCCTCAGCGACCACCTCAATGTATATATGGGGCTTTTTCCTGCTTCTGTGGACCAGCTGCTGTACAGCAGGTCTGATTCCTGAGGAGCCCTTTGGATGAGGCTCTGCTGCTCACGGCACACTCAGCCATAGCAAACAAGAACTGAAGGGAGGAGGCTGCCTGAAGGTCCTCTTGAGAAGAAGGGAGGTGATGTGGGCAGACTTGATGACAAACAGAACAGGTTTTCCTCAGACAAAGCTGCCCTGACTTGTCCATATATTTTTCTCCTTGGACAGCACCCAAGTCCCAGTGGGACCAAATGTCCAACAGCAGCTCCATCACTGAGTTCCTCCTCTTGGCATTTGCGGAGACACGGGAGCTGCAGCTCTTACACTTCTGGCTTTTCCTGGCCATCTACCTGGCTGCCCTCCTGGGCAATGGCCTCATCATCACCGCCATAGCCACTGACTACCACCTCCACACCCCCATGTACTTCTTCCTCCTCAACCTCTCTGTGCTTGATATTGGGTCTATCTCCACCACTGTCCCTCAATCCATGGCCAATTCCCTCTGGGACACCAAGGCAATCTCCTACTCAGGATGTGCTTCCCAGGTCTTCTTTCTCTTCTTCTTTTTTGGTGCAGAGTATTCCCTTCTCACCGTCATGGCCTACGACCGCTACCTTGCCATCTGCAAACCCCTGCACTACGGGACCCTCCTGGACACCAGAACTTGTGCCAACATGGCAGCAGCTGCCTGGGGCAGTGGTTTCCTCCATGCTCTGCTGCACACAACCAGTACATTTTCACTGCCACTCTGCCAGGGCAATTCTGTGGAGCAGTTCTTCTGTGAAATCCCCCAGATCCTCAAGCTCTCTTGTTCAGATGACTACCTCAGGGAAAGTGGGCTACTTGTGTTTAGCCTTGTTTTTGCTTTTGGATGTTTCATTTTCATTGTGGCATCCTATGTGCAGATCTTCAGGGCTGTACTGCGGATCCCATCTGAGCAGGGACGCCACAAAGCCTTTTCCATGTGCCTCCCTCACCTGGCTGTGCTCTCAATGTTTATTCACAGTTGTATGGTTGCCTATCTGAAGCCCCCTTCCATCTCCTCTACAGCTCTAGATCTGGTGGTGGCAGTTCTCTACTCGGTGGTGCCTGCAGCAGTGAACCCACTCATCTACAGCATGAGGAACCAGGAGCTGAAGGATGCCCTGAGGAAACTGATTCAATGGTTTCACCTTCAGCAGCACTAAGCTGCCCCTCTGTCCTCACTGGTTATTCCTAATCTGTCTCAGGACAGGCTTGTGCTCGCTTTGCTTTTGCATTTGTGATAATCATGCTCATACCGAAGTGTCTGAATTCATTCCATTATCTCCATGGGCATGATCCCGCTGTGCCCTCTCACCCAGGGGCTTTAGGTAAATGTGTCATCACAGTGTCAGACCTGTCTGCCCAAGGAGCATCTCTATAAATAAAGGGTGTTTCTCCGGTGCAGCACCTGAAGGTTGGGTGCTTCTTCTGGATGAAATCAAGAATAGGACCAGGAATTGTTCTCTCCATGGTCTATTGCTGATCTTGCTTCTCCATGGGCTCCTGGAAAGGGTCACAGGAAGATGCTTTGGGGAAACGGGGGCTGGACTCAGCTCCCACATGTGGGTGCCCAGTGCCACTGGAGATGGTGAACAGGCTCTGAAATGCCCGTCCAGGGTTGTTCCACATGCAGCAGAGTTGGACGGTAGCTTTCTGCCTTTCTGGAAGGGAATCTGGAGCCCCCAGAAGAGCAGAGGGCGTGTACAAGAACATCGTGTTCCTGAGGTGGGCCAGGTGGTGAAGAGAACAAGAGACTATTCCGAGTTATGTTATCCAAAGGCAAAGCACGATATTTAGGTATCCACAAACAGACAAGGTGTCTGCCAACCGCAGTGGGGGCCCAGCAGGTCCAAGAAAAGGAAACTGGAAGGCGATTAACGTCTCCCTTAGAAAAGACCATGAGTAGGTCAACGTGCTCCCTGGTTTGGTTACCCTAGAGCAGGGTCATGGTGCAATGTCAGAAGTGCACAGTCTCGTAGCCCACTACCAGGCATGGGAAATAGCTAATGGATGGGTGTCACCACGCTCCCCATCATCCCTCCTGAAGAGTGGCATCGAAAGGGAAGCTGTGACCCTGCGTCAGGACTTGCACTGAAAGAAGTATTGATCCACCACCCCCTTCATTTCACTGCTGTCCTTGAGTCCCTGCTGGACCACCCCATTACCTGGAGGCAGCCTCCTTTGCCTGCTTTGCCAGTCCTTACCCCAAAAGTCACCTCCAAACCAGGCTACTCAGCCAGGCTGAGCTGGAGGACAGGAATCCATCTCCTTTGTGAAGCTGCTGCTGAGAGAGCAGGAGTGGAAGCACAGGGACAGGGAAGGTTTGCCTGTCTTGGGAGACACATCCTGTCCTTGTGGGCTCTGCCCAAATGACCTTGCACTGTGCTTTCTGTGCTGTGCTTGCTCCACCATACACCCTGGTAATGCTGACCTGAAGAGATTTTGTCCCAGTTCCTTCCTAGATGGAAGCTTTGGGCCAGTCTGGTCCCTGTGGGGAAAGGTGAGAGCAGGGGAGAGAGGCAAAAAGCCTGCCACGCCGGGGCTTCCCACTGTCTCAGCCACAGGGAGTGGAGACTAGCGTGCTCCCCTTCTTTGCTGGCCTAGGCTGCACCCTTGCTCCCCTCATCCAGCCCCCTCAGAAGATATTCACCTCTCCTCGGTGATCCCCACATATTGATAGACAGGGCTAGGCTAGCTGAGGCCTTTCATCTCTCTCTCCAGCAACTCCCTGAAGTAGTAAGGGGGCAGCCGAGAGGCAGCATAGGTCACTGCATCACAGGACACCAGCCCAGGGTAGTGCACCATCATCCGGACTGCCAAGTTCACCTTCTGGACAATGATTGACAGAGAGAGAGCACACGTTAGAGAGGATATGCCTCTGTGTGCCTGTGCCGCCAGCCCCGTGGCACCCTTCCAGGCCAATGGCTGCCTTACCTCTGGCACAGGCCAACCTCCCGGTGGGCTCAGCAGAACCCAGGCCAACAGCCGGCCACAGAGCCCATTCTCCCATCCCAGGCCTGGACCAACACTAGGGACCTCGCTGTCCAGCTCTGAGCAAGCGCTCTCCCAGCCTGCCCTTCTCTGCCAGACCAGACGGCTGTGCTTCAGCAGGCCCATAACAGCACCTCTTCCTACCTGTGCATTCGTGCCTCAGAGGGTGGCCAGTGACTCCGCAGAACATTATCCCACTGGTCACTGCCGCAGACACTGCCCTGGTACACAGGGAAAGAGCAGGACCTCAGCAGCGCCCCAGGCACAGTCCTGCCCGACTGGCTTCCTCCCTTCCCACACCTCTCCTGGGCACCAGCCTGGGCCACTGGCTGTCCTTCCCTGCTGTAGGAGTCTGGGCCGCGTTAGAAGGCCTGTAACAGAAAGTAGGACATGGCAAGGACAGTGGAATGAAGAGATCAGTGGAATGTAGATATCAGAGGAACAGCTGCAGACAGAAAGGATGTGGGAAAAACAGCAAGAATATGAGGACAGAAAGAATATAATCAAAGCAGGATGCTGAAGGAGAAAGGTGCTACAAGTAGCAGCTTGTAATGTGTAAATACATATGACCAATAGCAAGTAGTTAAGGGGTGCGTAAACAGGGAATGCAGCCTATTAGGAGTTAGATGGGCACGTGTCATGGAACTTGCTATCGTATAAATGTAACCCATTTAGAGCAATAAATCGAATGATCTGATCATCATATTGGTACGTGTGATGTTCCTGTTCCCGCATGAAGAATTTGGATCCCGGCAACTGGTGATCTTGATGTGATCCTCGCAGGTGATGTGATAGTCATGGGTGATGTGATTCACCTAAAGCCAGAGGAAGGCAGGGGCTGTCGGCCGGCGTTACAGGAGGTAAGCTGGGCTGTCCCAGAGAGACAGGAGCAGATCCACACTAAGCCAGAAGAGAGAGGCTTAGTTACCAACAGCATGGGAGTCGCTGCATCATCGATAGAGAAGGCTGCAATTAAAAGTTTGATTCAGCTTGCAGAGAAAATGGGTGTAGATCTCAAAGAATGAGACCTGACTGAGTTGCTTCTCTGCNAGGAAGGCAGGGGCTGTCGGCCGGCGTTACAGGAGGTAAGCTGGGCTGTCCCAGAGAGACAGGAGCAGATCCACACTAAGCCAGAAGAGAGAGGCTTAGTTACCAACAGCATGGGAGTCGCTGCATCATCGATAGAGAAGGCTGCAATTAAAAGTTTGATTCAGCTTGCAGAGAAAATGGGTGTAGATCTCAAAGAATGAGACCTGACTGAGTTGCTTCTCTGCTGTAAAAAAAGGACATTGATTACCGATGCCGACCAATTATATGATGAGGGGATTTGGAAGGCAGTCAGTGAAAAAATGTGGAAGTCTATTCAGACGGGTGATAAAGAAGTAAAGAAGTTAGCTCCAGCCTATCAAGCGATTCGGTTGATGATGGAGGCTATGAAAGGTCAAGGGTGTGTTGCTGCATCAGTTGGTCGCGCTATCGCTGCAGATGAAGGAAAAGACAAACAAGAGACTAATGCAGACAAGGACTTATTAACAAATACAGAATTATAGTCTGCAGAAATAGTGTGTCTGGCTGCAGAGAAGGAATTTTGGTGTGGCATGGATATTAATCCTGGTGCTTGGATAGCGCAACCACTTCCAATGCCTTCCGCACCTCCTTTGCCTGATCCGCCACCTGGCAATTTGCCAGCATCAATAGATCCTGTAAAAGTTCCACTCCCGATGGATGTAGATGAGTCACCACAAACGCTGTGCCCCAGCCCACAGCCAGATCATCTTGCAGATCTGCTGCGGGGACAGGAGAAAGTTATGTCTAATTTGCTGGATGAGATGCAGACGCTGGATCGAGGACCAACAAAGCGAGACATTTGTGAAGCATATAAAAAGGCACATCAAGCTATACACAATGGACTGCGGGCGGTCAAGGAACCTGGAGATAAGGACAATACTTGTGAACAGTTGTTTTCTAATGAGATGCTGTCCACTCAAGTAAAAAGGGGGATAGAGGAGCAGCGAGAGAAAAGAGCTCAAGTGTGGGTTAAACAGTTGCTGGAAGATGGAGAAATGACCCCGGAGGAAGCAGACAATTACTGACAGAGTAAATATGGAAGGGGTCTTACGACGGAGGAAAAACAAACTTACGCCAGATATAAAGGGACAGATGATGGCAACCACCCTGCTACTCCTTTCCAGTGGGTTGTTGACTGGTTACAAGGGAAAGAGGGGAAAAGAAAACAGGAAATGTCATTGCGTCCACACCACCACCACCTACTCCTGCTCTACCACCAAAGGATCCGGGATACTCTGCTGGACAACGTTGGAGCGGAGTTATTGAACATGCATTTATAGAAGGACAAATGCTGCCATCTAGTGTCACGGCTTTTCCTGTTGTGCAAGGAAATCGGCAAGTCTGGACCTGTTTGATTGGAAAACTGTAAGTCAATTACAAAGGACTGTTATGGAATTTGGTTATGATAATCGGCAGGTTATGACTGTGCTCCAGTCTTTTTTTAGAAATCAAAATCTTGTGCCTGCAGATATAAGGGCTCTTTTGGAGATTCTCCTCCCTCCTACTGCATTTATAATATTTAAGGACCGATGGCAAGAAAAATGTGAGATTGCTATGGCAGAAAACCTTCAGTTGGATGGTAATGATCCTTTACATTTTACCACTTTGGATCAGCTGATGGAAGCAGGGCAGTATCTTGATGGTGCTATCCAGGATGCACTTGCACCCGTGCAGTCTCAAGCTCTATCATTGGCAGCGCTTCAAAGAGTTACCTCAAACTGGGAAGCCAAAGCTGCCACATACCCAGGTGAAGCAAAAACCAGATGAACCCTATATGCAATTTATTGGTCGTCTCAAAGAGACATTAGATGCTGCTCCTAATCTCATGCCTGAGGCTAAGAATGCACTAGGAGAAGTCTTGGCTTACCAGAATATGAATTTGAAATGTCAACAGATTATCTCAGGTCTTCCCTGAGGGGCCACTCTGACCAACTGGTGGAAGCCTGCACGCAGTTACCACCATTGATGGAAGAACAAGAAAAGGCTGATATACATGTGAGAGTGCTCGCTGCAGCTTTGAAACCAGTTACAGCTCAAGGAAGAGGAGTTAGAAGGAAGCAAAGTTGGTTTTTGTGTGGAAAATCAGAGCATTTTAAAAAGAACTGTCCCCGAGTAAAAAGAATGAGCTTGGCTGGTGCATTGTTTGTAGGAACTTGTAATTGACGTGATAAATATGGACGTAGAGCTGTTGAATGCAAATCACGCTTTAAAAAGGATGGAACCCCTTTGGTGGGAAACTTCCCACAGAGTGCCCTGCTGGGGGGCACCAAGACAGTCAAATTCCCCCAGGTAGTGGCTGCCTCGATGAGCTCTCAGCCGCCACCCGAGAAAGTGCAGGCCTCGATTTGGCCATGGGAATCGACGTCACAATAAAGGACAATTCAGTGCATGTAGTCCCTTTGATGGACTCAGGGCCGTTAGGGCATGGACTGAGTGCATTGTTAATAGGACGTTCATCTGCGGCAAAACAAGGACTGTTAGCGATGCCTGGATTAATAGATGCTGACTATACTGGGCCTCTTGGAATAATGGTGAGGACTTTGAATCCTCCAGCAACATTAAGACAAGGTGACTGAATCGCGCAATTAATTCCATTTCAAGCCTGTGTTCCTAAAAGCCAAGATTGTGAGCGAGGAAATCAAGGATTCGGATCTACTGGGCTGATAACTGTTGCTTTTGCACATGCAATCACTAGCACCAAACCTACGCATTCAGTCGCGTTAATAAGGATTGATGGAACTAAAATTCACAATAACCAAGTTATGTTGGACACTGGTGCAGATGTTACAATTGTTCCTGCTAACTCATGGCCTTCTTCCTGGCCTTTGATTGAAACATCCCATACAGTTGTTGGTATTGGAGGAGCTTCTTCCATGAGACAGAGTGCAAGTTTTGTTACAGTCATCGATGATAAAGAAGGCCTCAGAGCTCAAGTAAAGCCATATGTGCTATGTACTCCTTTGTGGTTATTGGGGAGAGACAATGGGGATGTGTGTTACCTACTCCTTTTCAGAAGCGGCCATTGTGGCGAGCGACTCACGACCAACTTTAAAATTAAAATGGTTAACTGAGACACCAGTGCGGGTAGAACAATGGCTGCTGCCTGCTGAAAAGCTCTCAGATTTGCAGAATCTACTGCAGGAGCAACTGGATGCTGGACATCTTGTTCCCTCCACTAGTCCATGGAATACCCCAGTCTTCACAATCAAAAAGAAAACAGGGAAATGGGGACTGTTACAATACTTACGAGCAGTTAATGCAGTTATGCAAGACATGGGGGCATTACAACCAGGGTTGCCGAGTCCATCCTTGCTCCCTCAGGGATGGGACGTTATAGTCATCAGTTTGAAGGACTGTTTTTTCACAATACCATTGCACCTTAATGACTGTGAAAAGCTTGCATTTACTGTGCCTTCTACGAATTGAGCTGAGCCTGCAAAGCGATATCAGTGGGTGGTGTTGCCACAAGGCATGAAAAACTCACCTACTATTTGTCAGTGGTATGTTGACTTGGCTCTGCAGCCATTTTGGAAAATTCACCCTGAAAATATACTGTATCATTACATGGATGATTTGTTGTTGTGCCAGAAAGAACTCATTTCTGAAGAACTGGTACAAGAGCTAACCCAAGTCTCGACAGCTAGGGGGCTTGTGGTAGCTCCTGAGAAGGTGCAACTAACGGCACCATGGAAATACCTTGGCATGACTTTAACTGAATCATTAGTCAGACCACAGAAACTGTCTATGTCCCAGGAAGTTAAGACATTGCATGATATACAAAAACTTGTTGGTGATATCAGTGGATTCATAATACATGTGGGGTGACAAATATGGACCTTAAGCTGTTATTTGAGCTGTTACAAGGAGGATGTGACCCGCAAGATCCTAAAACTTTAACTGAACCTGCATTGAAGGCTTTAGAAGGCATTTCACAAAAATTGATCTGCTGCTCACATTAATTTTGACTATCCATTGCAGTTTTTTGTGTATGTAACTGACTCTGAAATTGCAGGGATTATAGGTCAAGTAGATGAGCAGCGAACTGATCCGTTATGAATTATTGAAAGGGTCTTTTTGTCAGCTAGAGGACACGAACAGTAACATCATGAGTAGATGCTGTGACTGCTGTTGTCCTCAAGGGCATACAGAGAACGGTGGCTATTGCAAGGAAAGAACCTGACCATGTTGTTATCCCTTATTCGTTGGATTTTTTACAGTATATATGTGAAACATCAGTTTCGTTTTCACTGGCAACTTTAAATAGAAATTATCACATAGATAATCATTAACCTAAACATCCACTATTTAAAACTGCATTAGATATGAGAATAACTGTAGTTATTTGCAGAAAAAAACATTACAAGCACTTAATGAATTTACGGATGCTAGCAGTAAAACCAAGGCAGCGGGATATGTCTGGAGAGAACATGG